>VZTV01032345.1:976-47222 GCA_013400875.1 Anhinga rufa | reverse complement strand
TGTGAAGAAAAGGATAAAAAATACTACTATCCAAACAACCACCTGAGTACTATTTGAGCTATTCTGTTCTACTAAGCTTGTGTTCACCCACCTGAGAGGTCCCACAGAGAGCGTACAGGACCAGAGGATTTTTTTTTTACACAGGCCACAGAAAGTATCTCTCTCTCATTCGAAAGGAGAAGGCAGAAAGCTGCTGGCAATGGCTCTGCTGATGTCCTTGCAGCTGCACCAGCCTGGATCACACCTTCCCCCCAGCATCCCTCCTTAGTGAAATCCCTTTGCATAGCCCATAAACCTACTGTGGTCAGAACAGACACAGATTTTTGCATATGTGTGTGTATAATAATGAAAAAACCCTGAAACTCTGTTATAGAAATTCAGTAATACTCTTTAAGGCTGGGTACACGGTACTGGGGCAGTACTATTTGCTGCCCTAAAGGGGTATCAAGCAGGAGCTGCCCCTCCAGCCACAGGCACAGAACCCATGCCAGTGCTGCTCAACACCTAAGATTTGTCACCACATGTCATTAAATAATGTAAATTTACTTGAAAGCAGAGCTGAGAGGTCTTTCTAAATCTGCAGGGAAAGAACAATTTTATCAGCAACTTTTGGGTGGAGTATTAGAAGACCCTTGAAGAATGAAACCACGTTGGTTTGATGCACATTTACAGGCAAACCTGCCCACCTGTTAGCATGCAAACAGAGCTGTTGCAAAGCAAGGGAGCTCGAGCAGAGCAGCTTTGTACCATGCTTCATGCATGACGTATGAAAGACTCAGGCCACCAAAACTCATTCAAATCTAGTTGGAGAAAAGCTGGTTGGTTTGTAGCAAGGCAAAAGAAATCAGTTCCTTTTTATTTATGTATTTGGAGTCTGGCGGCCATCTAAACGTCACTGTCCTCACCCCCAAAGATGCCAACACAAAGTAGCTACATTGATTTTGATGAGGTTTCGACGACTGTTACTGAACTTGGCATCCCTGATTTCAATGCTAAAGCTAACTTAGCTCTGTGAGTCCCAACCAAATACTGAAACAGTAATACATGTGTCCTGGGAATATGAAAATGATCTGGAACACCCGTCCCAGCAAGACCCATCTCAAAAGTGCTTTTACAGTTCAAATCAGGATTTGCATGTGGGCTAGCCTACCTGGTCTGGCACCCGTGAAGGCTGCGTCCCCCAGCTCCCAGCCCTTGAAAGGGCATGGGCTGCTGAATTCAGGTTTCATCGTCCCTGTATGGCACTCATTCCTTTTGGCAATTCTCATTCTGCTTGAAATGTATGTAGAATAAAATGTTTGAAAAGAAGGGGAAAAACCTAGGTATAACATGTCTCTAATATTTCCATCAACTGGGTTTATCTAATCTACTCTTCTTTTCCCGGTCCAACCACACAGGGAGAATATATGAACATGCTCATGCTTTCTAACAGCCACCACAGAGCCAGCACTGGGTGAACGTGACAGGCTCCCTAGCCCCACATTACCCCTATTAAAAAACTGCCTTGTCATAAGGACAGCCAAAAGTTTTGGAGGCCATGCACATCGGCTTCATTAACCAGCATATGTACTAGTGTGAGCTTCATAGGGAACAGGCTGCTGGGACCAACTTAAGACTCTGCATCTAATGCTAGTGTGCCCTTATGTACAGAAGAGGGAACGATGCCTCTTACCATACCACTATTTACTCAGTGTCTGTATGCCGTACCTGAAGACCCTGCTAATGTAGATAAGCAGTGGAAATGTCCCACAACATTCAGCTCCTGGCAGCCTGCAGGGATTTGACACTTGCAGAACTTCCCTTTTCTGCATCAGGCACTAGTACTTGCCGTAATGTGAAAGCTGTATTGCATATTGACTGTGGACAAGAGGCCTCTCTTTTCACAAAAGCTTTTTCAAATCTGAAAAATACAGTCATTTTTCAAACTGTCTTCAATTGTCTGTAATATTTGCCAAATGAAGGGGTAAAACAGTACGGCAATGCTCCTACAGCTAGCCGATGCAGAAGCTGGAGGCAAATGAACTCACATCACGGAGGCCCACAACCAAAATGGAAGAAAACGCTTTGGTTCTCCACTGCAAACATCTTGGGCATGGTATGTCAATTTCATTCAAACCGTATCTTCATATCTATCATATTCATTCATATCATATCTATCAAATTCATATCAAAACCATAGAAACAAAAATAAATCATGATCAGTCTGAACAGCAGCAAAGTTACACACTGAAAGCCAGCAGCAGCTCCAGTTAATAACCATTTATTTCTACAGGCAAATTCTGAGCCAACAGTCTTTAAAATCAAGTTTACAATTTTTCAGAATTATGTAAATACATAATATGGAAGACTGCCATATTGAGGTCACCTGTGATTGAATTTACTACATTGATATAGACAGTCTAAGGTCTATTTCTTTAGATCTACATATGGTCCCAAAGTAGACAACTCCACCTTAGTCTTAGAAAAAATGCCAAAGCAAATGAAGAAGAGATGTCTTGACCTGGCATCCTCTGACACCTGCAGCCTCTGTGCTGCCCCTGCTCCCAAATCTCTGCTGCAGCAACTCTTCCCAGGCAAAAAAAGGACAGTTCAGTCTTTTTATTTTTGTTTCCTTGTGGAGACTTGATAATAGCAATTGCAGTGGCTGCCAAAATACAGAGGCTGGTTCTGTGATCTGGACTGGTCTCCATCGGTTTGGGGCTGAGCGCTGCCAGGCATACTCCACAGAGGCCACTGAATAAAAGCCACTGAATAATAATTAATTGTTTTATTAAAACACAACATGCATAATCTGTTCCATTTTTAATTATGCAAGTACTAACTGTAAAACAACTGAAAGACCAATTATTTTGATACTCCAGAAACCCCTGAAAAAAAGACAGTGAACTAAAAATTTATTAGCAAGTGAAAAAAATAAAGTTTAGATTCTATTGTTCATTGTGAAGAGAGAACTGCAATGATGTGCATGAGTTTAAATCTGTACCATTTGCATAATTATTTAGGTGCATTAAGTTATTTTTGCACTGAGTTTTATTATACTGCGTTTTAAATCTCTAATGGAACTGTAATGGAAAAAGTGATTGTCAAGATCAAGAATAAGAGAAGGAATTCAAACTGGCACAATATCAATAACAGTCCTAACCCAGCTCCCAGTGAAAACAATAGGAGTTTTGGCATTAGCTATAATGGAAGCAGATGTGAGCCTAAGTATCTGTTTTAGGACTTTGCATAATTTCTCTTTAGAGAGAATTCTCTAAATTTACTTTTAATTCAAAATTAACTATACCATTCCATGCATTCATTTTTCCCTCGTGAATTCACACTGCCACAGGAAAATATCAATGTGTTTTACCTGTGGGTTTGAGTTCTGGTGAGAATCTAAAACATTAAGATCACAAACCGAATATTATTCTCACATTCACAGATGCCAGCATGAAATAATCCCAGGGGTTCTGATGAGGTTTATACTACTGCGAATGATAACAGACACACGTGTATGTATACTGCATAAAGACAAATGCCTTCACCTTTCTTAGGAGTATTAAAGCTCACATTTCTAAAATTGAATGTACATTCCCGGGTTTATGATTTTTTTCTTTTCCCCATCTCCTTCATTTTAAGAAGTTTTCACTTTTGAAGGTGGACCATTTCCAGCTGCAGATGCTGACTATGATAATTTTTCATTTATAGGAATGGGGATTTTGGTCTGTTTTGGTGTTGGGTTGTTGTTTTTTTTTTAACTCAAGTACTTTTGTTTACTATTTTCCAACTAGTGCAAATGCTACTAAGTAATTATATAACAATATAGGCAATTTCTCACTCAACATTGTCTCTACAAAACTGGAAATTTCATTGCCTTATAAAATCCCAACATTTGACTATATTTTACATAGACATACACTCACACACACACACACACACACATATATATGTATGTATGGACTGAGGACAAACACATATATTGACAGTCATATCTTCCAAGCAGTGAGTTTAACTTCCATGTCCTTCGCATGCTGGGAAACACAAGACGTTCCCCAGGACCCATCACATATTCCTCCCCTCCCACATATTCCCTCTCTTAATAAAGCTGTAAACAGGAATCTCTACGCCTTCAGAGATGGACGTTTTGCCAGGTCCAGGGTACCAGGTATTTCTCACCCAGGAGGGCTGCGAGGGAACTCTAGGGCAGTCAGAAAAAGTAAACCTTTGGGATTAAGTAAGTGTGTCCTACACCAGCAGCTTCCCACAACAAACAGCCTTTTCCTTTCCCTCCCCCTCCCCTCAGTTCTCACCCTCACACCTTGGGGGGCCGCTTTGCTTCATTGCCAGCTCCTGACTCTGCCTGTGGTTCGCGTTTGAAGGAAGCCAGAATTAGACTGACTTGTCTCTAAAATAAAATGTACTTTATTTCTTTTGGAATATAAACCCCAAGGCCCTGGGACCTCACCTTCTTGAGGCTCTGTACATCACAACTCTCTTCCCTCCAAGGCCAGACTGCTGTTTCTCTCTCGATTCACTAGGTAGCAAAGGTTTTCACTACATTATTCAACACCACATTTACGAACCAGAGCAAAATACACTGCTTCATTTCTTTTAAAGAGGCTTTATCATGACCCAGGGCTGGAAACACTTCATGCATGTGTTTGTACAAAGTAGTCCATCGCAAACTTTAAAAGACTATCACCCAGAAAACTAGGTACCTAAAAACCAGACAAGTCTTCACAGTAGTGTTATCTTTAAAGCCAAAGTAGTAGCTGTGCTAGTTACTCTTCTGGTTCAGGCCTGAAGGACGCCAAATAAAGTTTTTATCCTTTTAAGCAGCTCTTCTTCTGACATGACAGTCAACCAAATCTGGAAGGTGGGTCATTCTGCATCACCGTTGTATGGAACTGTTCAGTGACTGCTTAAAGAAAGAGGAAAAACCTAAGCAAATCTAAGAGCTGTGCATTACGGTGAGGTTCATTACTTCTGAATTTTTTCTTGCTCCTACTTTTTTCTTTCTGTTTATACAGAGAAACAACTTCCATAAATATCTTTAGTGAATCTGCCCTAGTGCTTGCTTTTAATTAGTCTAATTATCAAATACCTCCTTAGGCAAAATTTTCACACAGTTAAAGTACATATCTAAGGGCCCAACATATGTGCTTTCATACAGGCAAAGTCCTGTTTTTCTGCCTGGACAAAATTACTGGGAAGAGGAGGGAGGCTTGTCCAAGAAAACCTAGAAGTGCGATGGCTTTGTAGATAATCCTTACTGAATTCATAACCGAATTAGAACAATTCACTGCCTGTCTGATTTGCTAGTGCTTTCTAAAAGACAGTGAAGTTGAGACAGCACTTGACATATTTCTTTTACAAGTATTGTATTTAAATTAGCCAATTTCTACTACACAGTATATGCAGTAGAATAAAAAGGGGGCTTAAATGCAAGGTATCTGCTATGAATAACTCGTGAACATAAGATCAGAAGTCCAGTAACTGATTTTGGATCTAATAAAAGGGGAATCTCAGTAAAGTAGGCTGTTTTCTTTCTCTTAGTATCACAGAAAGGGAGTTCTTCATTCACCAAGACAGCACTTCAATGAGCTTAAATCCTAAATTGGAGAAGACCATTGTTATGAACACAAAGATAAAGACCTCCTGCACTGAACAAAGTACCCAACATTTTGACATATTAAGCCTTCACAGTCTTAGTATTCTTCCTGAAAGCAAATCTCTCCTTTTTACACTTTTTCCCATTATTGCATTACCAAAATTAACATGCAAGTATAAAATGCCTGTGGTTTTAAACAAGAGTGCACCTCTCTAGTATGCAAGGCTGTCACTATTCCTATTTTGGGCTTAAGCAACCCTATGTGAAATAACTTTCTGGGCTTACACAGCCAGTAGTTGTTTAAGGTCTTGTGTCCCTTTTCTGGTGAAACAATGATAAATCATCTGACGTTAGCTCACGCCTTTCTGCCTGATCACTTCCCAAAGCTAAGAATGCATGGAATTGCTTTCCCCAAAAACACCCAACAATGCCAAGAATGTGCTCCTGCCCAAAGGTTTATAAAAGCAGCACAAAAAGAAAAAAAAAAGAGGGCTAACATTTCCAGTCGAAGACAATGAGCTGTGACCAAAGGGGACAGTTACATCGTCCCACGTGCCACAGCTGGGAGACTGATACGTGGCTCTAACCCTGTAACACATGCCATTTGTGGTCACGTTAGTTCTTAAATATTGGTCTCTACATGTGATACAGAAAGTTCATAAATCTCCATACTAAATACTTTTCTGTTAATCTACTCTTTTGATCTTAGAAACCTTCACACCTCTGAGGAATCTAACTGCAAGGCCTAAGCTGCAGCTGCGAGGAGCTACAGCCCATGCCAGAGGAGTCAGCTCAGGTCCACCCTTGTAAGAGTTACTTCTCAGAGAAACACCCTGCAGTGACCTTTGGTCTGGCTCTAAGAAGACAAATCTGATGAAGTAAGTCTTGTATGATCAAACTCTTACTCCAAAAAGCATAAACTGAGCTCTTTTACTGCGGTATTCATTAAAGCAGCACGGCTGCCACCAGGATGAGAAGTCAAGCAGTGCTTTCCCCTCAAGCAGCTCCCACCAATGCCTCGGGAGCAACGGGCACCTACTTGATGAGCTGCCTCGAGCGGGCCAGGGATCATCCATCTGCCAGAGCGATGCGCTCTGCCAAAACTTTCATAGTTTTCACTCATCGTCTTCAGGTGAAAACACTTACTCATCAAAACAGAAAAATACAATTCATGAGAGATGTGTATTAGTAATTGAAAGCAGTACATGGCACATCATTAAAATATTTGCATAACTTATTCTATTAATTTGGTTAAATAATCCTATTTTAATAGATGGAAGTTTTAAAAGGGTATAGATTAATTCTTTCTCTGTTTACTTTAGCTAGAGAGGGATTCCTGCTGTGAGGGGCATCATATTTTTGTCCTTCCATTATCTTCTATTTTTGAACATTTCAGCGCTGCCTGCCACAAAGTCCTCACCCAGTACTTTGGAGTGCAAAAGTAATGAAATAAGAAATCTGTTTTCCTTGTTGTGGGAATGAGAACAACCTGAGATATTTCTGTGGCACAGGGTAGGAATCTTCTGCATGACAGTCGCACTATGCAGAAGGTACGGTAGACCTGATGTCTACTGTATTCCAGCAACCTTGCATGCAAATTTGGTCATATATACCACAAAGCAAACATACCAACAGTGCATACGAATCCAACCACATCTGCAAGTCAGTTAGTAAGTCGTCTGAGCAGATGTTATATGGTTAATTATGAGTACATTTTTTCTCTGCATTTCTCTGAAGGCCAAGGTAAGACCCTGATAAAAATCCCATCTAAAAAGGCATGGCATCTATAGGCACTTACAGTCTACAGTACTGCAGATAACTATTTGCCAAGATAAAGTCAGAGAAGTTAAACAAAATTAATGGGCTGATGTTTATGAATAAAGAGATTGTAGATTATGGACTTCCCCAGTGGCACAAAATTTTCAGACAATGAACAAAATGATATGCTGTGTAACCCTCAGGATGTGTCACTTGGGAAGCAAAGGCGACTCTAATGCTGAAGAGCTAATGGCTGTCCCTGCTCTTTGTGGGCTCATGCCCTGCCATAGCATTTCCAGGCACCCTTTCTTCACCATGGCATGTGCTACAATGCTAGTTGCAATACAGTCAAGTGGAGAAGACAAGACAGGCAACCTGTCTTGTCTGCAGACCAGAAAGGACTCAGTGAGGAAAGGAGGCAGATCTGATTCCTTACAGCATGAAACCAACTCTTTAGCTATTAGAAGATAAATTGTTAAATGTTGTTGGCTAATACTGTTGCTCTAAATTTTTTCAGTGCACCAAATGACTTCCATTAACAGAAGCAAACCACATGTAATTTGGTTTTTTTAAGAAGAGAGCACTCTTCCCTCCCAGGTCAAACCTCCACCCTATAATCCCCATTCGTCTTGTCTCTCCCAGGTTTGCTTCCTGTGGCTGTCCTGACCCGAGGTCAATGTAACCACCACACCATGGCTACACCCAGCAGCCATCCTGGTCAGAGCCATTCTAGCTCTCTGTGAGCATACACCAAGATCTTCTGCTCTTTTGGCTTCCAACTTCAAAATCATCATCTGAGAAGATGCACCTCCAGAACACAGCTTAGTTGAGAATCCAGCTCAACAGCTTTATAGCGACAAGCAATAGAGAAATCTACAGCGCAGCAAAACATCTTTCAAATGAAAACACTAAGACACTCAATGAAGAACAACCAAAAAAATTAAGAAAATCATGTGAGCAATAAGTGGATTTCTTTATGTCAGTCTGATGAGAATAAACTCCACGGCATGTAACTCCTTCCTTTGAACTACCTGCAAACACCACACACTAAGATGAGTTTTGTCGTCAGAGATTCTTGCCACTCCCTCTGAAAGAAAATCTGATGAAAGGCGATTGGTGTGTTGTATGTAAATACACTTGAAAGGAGAATTTTGCTAATGAAGTATATGCTGATTAATGCCCAGTTAAGATCCCTAAAAGTAAGGTACATGTAGGATGTGCTTGCAGACTGTTACTCTCCCTCATCAGAGTGCATATTACGCTCTTCTGTTATAAATCTTTTCGGATCCCAACACGCTAAACTATGGCACAGAACAGACATTATTTACAATAAAGGCTTAGGTTAGTTAATTTATCAGTGTTAATTTAGAGGCATTTACTTGTTGAAGTAGTTGTACGTTTAGTCCATAGGCCTACCATGAGAATGCGACCAACACCAGAGTTGTTTAACTGGTCCCTCAGAGCTCGGCAATCCGATCTTTATCTTGCTCTCCGCCAAGTCAAAGGAAAAATTCCCATCCCCAGGAATGGTGCAGGTTCCAGCCTGTACCACACTTCTTCCAGAGCTGTGGCCAACTCTTCCCATCACATTTTTTACATGGAGTTCCCAATGCTCAGTGAATCCTCTTGGCTTTTAGATAGAAAACAGCTTTATCTAGTTTTGCTAAACTTCAGGTATTAGGCTTTGGAAAGGTCAATATTTATTTTTACACTAATGAGACTCTCCCAACAGGTAATTAAATCACATGCTTACTCATGGTGTGCAGTAGCATACCCTTGGTAATTGCCATATGACTGCTCCTGGAACAAAGTGTTGCTTAATGCAAACATGGCAGAATTAGGCCCTAGGACTATTAAAACATGGCACAACTGTCAGAGTATGTTTTTTTCATAACAACACATGATTTTAAAATGAAATTGAAACAGGTTGGGAAATCTTGTATTAAAGCTATTAAATGTTTGCTCACTAAAGTGGTTTATTTTTTTCACCCAAGCTCTCAATCTCAGGTCAGAGTCTTTCTTAAAAGGGATCACAGTAGCAGTAATACCCAGGAACAACAGTCAGAGATAATGATGCCAAATCCTCTTGTTTTTTTGAGAGTTTAAGTCAGATCCTTAATGTTAGCTTAACACTGTTTTTTTTTCCCTTTTGTTTTTAATTTAGTCTAAGATGCTCAAAGTGATCTAAAAGATTAGGCTGTGCAGGTCCCATTAGCTGTAACAGCAGTACTTCAAATTGTTAGAGGAGCTTTATGGCCAGGGTTAACCCAATTCGTGCCGTACATGAAGAGGCGCTGCAGCAAAGCAGGGTAATGCTCCAATAATGATAGAAGGTGCTAGTTGCCACCCAGCCTGTCATGCTCGAACCTGGTAAAGACCTTGCTTGTTGTAAGGGGACATACACTTGTTGCGATATCCACGTAAATCCCGTAATTTTACAGATTTCTGTGAAGAGCGGTGTCAGCTGGACTGATGTGAACGGACTGTGATGGCTAATTAGCAAGCCTCACCCATATAAATCCAGACTTAATGAATCTAGAACCTGACTCTAAAGATGCTTCAGATGGTATCAATAAAGGAGAATGAAGAAAGGCCTAAGGCGTTTCCATGCTAATGTAAGAACATTCACTCTCCCTGCTTGCAGCCTGAGAGAATTCATTTACAGAAGTATTTGAATGTTTATGATATTTTTTCCAATGTCCTGTACTCAAAAATCAGGAGCTAAGCCTCAAAAAGAACACAGAGGGTTATCCAAGTAAAAACAAATACTGGTATCTTACTATTTGTGCTATAAAGTTAAGACATTTAATGACACTGGGGACTGGGGGCTTCTGAAGCTTCTCTAGAAAACCACCTTTCTTAAAATGGGAAACAGAGTCCTGTGAAATAGCAGAGCTCCAGGTGTCAGGGCATTAAGAAAACCAGTAAGCGTGCTTGCTTGCAAGAGTTTCACACCAGGAAAAAAAATGGTAATGTTGTCTCCAGGACTCTCCTCTGGCTAAGGAACCTGTTTTACCATTCTGACCATGCCATAACTGCTCGAGGAGCAAAGAGCAGCTCAAAGGGAGGAGGAGATGCACAGTTTGTGTGCAGGAGGCACCTGTGGCCCTTTGAGGCTGGACAGTGATTTGTGCCAATGCAAATCTCCAGGAAACCTGAACATCAACTTTACAAAGAAAAGTCAGGAAACTGCTATAACTAGGAGTCTACAGTTACCAAAATGATTTTATAATATGAAATGTCCATATTTAGAAATAAAACAGCTTTTTAGCAAATTTGACATATTTAAAAAAAGGAAAAAGGAATTGCTGAAAGGCCAGTAATTCATACACTTCATGAATTTGCTGGCTCTGTGAAATCCAACAGACTAACTCAGCAAGACAAAAGTTCTTGTGCATGAGTCAAGATTTGATTTCAAACTGATTTTTTAAGACTGCTAATGCACTCATTACATCCTTAAAGCCATCTAAATCACTCTCCACTCACTGTAATTTGGGCTAAATATAGAACAAGGCAACATATTAATGTCTTTTAATAACACCATAGTTTATGTCATTGCCTTAAAAAGCTCTATGGATTTTTAAATTTTTTATAAGAGAAATATGTAGAGGTATTGGTACATTCACAAATATACACAGAGAGATAATTTATACAGAAAAATACACAGAGGAAATGCAAGCCTGTACAATATTTAAAATTGGGGCAACTGCATGCCATGGAAAACAGACTGACCTAAAGCTACAGTTAAACAACAAAACACACTCTCCTGTGAGCTACAGTCCTTTGTCTTCCGTATTTGGGTACACATACGGACCCTTCTCCTAGATCGCCATCCACATCCAATGGGAAGGAGCACCAGGGACTCAGTTAACAAGAGCTGTGTTAGCACTGGCAGTATCAGCAGAAGCACAGGAAGGAAGTTTAGGAGAGTATTTGTGATCTGAATTCATGAGAGGGAGGTTTTTGTTTTATTTTAACTGCAGTTAACTAGTGCGTGTCACCTACCCTGAGGGAAATATAGTCAAGATAAGGCACTCCTATTTTCTGTAAGGTCAGCTCACAGGGCTCAGGTAGGAAAACTCTACTGACCTCAGCAAATTTCCAAGAGGATTACAGAAGTCCCTCACCTTCTTGATCCTGTGCCTTGGGTAATGAAGTGAATTGTTTGAGCCAAGTCAGAAAACACAACATACTTTCCGTAGTGAAAACAATCTCAAGAAGTAGGTATTTCAGGCAGAGAAACTATGCTTGACATTGCATGTGATTTGGAGGAAAAAATATAGAACTCATCCACTAAAAAAGTCTTTGCATCATTTCTGAAGCACAGATGCCATGTATAGATGGGAAAGATCCACCACAGATGGGGCAGATCTGGCTCCTGGTTGCTCTCTCTTCACACCCTCCCTGAACTCTACCTGAGAAGAGAAGCACTAATAACAGCTATCAATCACAGGTTATTTGAATTATGCTCAGCCCTAGGAAGCTGCATTCCAAAAAAAAGACAAACCCCACCCCAACAGGGAAAGGAGACCGTGTATTTCAGGGCAGCTCTGCCTGACCCACAGCTCCAGGCATCCTGCTCCACATCGACTCTACAGCCAAAGCCCTGGTGACCACCAGTCCCACCCCTCTGCCCTCCTACCCGCACAGTGAAGGTCTCACCCTCTCCATGATGTATCTCCTGATTAGAAGGCATATTCCATCAATGCACTGTTTAAAAAGTATTTGTACCCTAAGGAAGAATTGCATCTACTACGTTTGTTTGCCTTCTTTTTCATATGGCCACCATTGGAAATGTCACTTGAAGTGCAGGTACCCAGAGCAAACTGCACCTCTCATCTGTCCAACAACCTATGATGCAGGTGTAAAATAAAATTAAGAAACACAGAATAACTCATTGATTCCCTCAAGCGATCACACAGAAAAAGCCCACCTAAATAAACAAATACAATTACCAGAACCTCAAATACCTTTCCACCAGTAAACCACAGTGCAGAACATAAGCTGGGAACATCCTGCAATAACAACAGCCAGCAGGACAGTTTGGCCTTTTTAAAGTAAAAAGGACATTCCGGAGATTAAAAGCTTGACATGGAAAAGTCTGAGATCTCCCTACCCCGATGACCTTCGTGGGAATGGCCGGTTCCCAAACCCTTCAAAATGAGACCATGAATTTTCTGCTTTTTATGAGTACTCACATAGTATCTGTGACGTTATTACTCAGAACTGTAGCTGGTTAAGCACTGGCTAAATGCATTGCATTGGCCAAGAGGAAAGTCAGAGACAGCCCCAGCCCCAAGGTGTTTACATGCATTTGAGATCCTTAATGAAGCTGCCAGACAGCACAGAAAAGATTGACAGATGTTCTGGTGGCATAGCAAGAATGGTTAATCCGACAGGGAGACAAATATGCGAGACACAGAAACCTAATGGCATCACAGTACAAGCGACCTCAGCGTTTTAGGTATGCAAACCGCTGCGAGCGTACGGCTTTTACCAAAACAACGATTCCAATAAGAACAGATCTCAACAGAGGAAAGTGTTACAAAATCCCCAGGCAGGCAAAATCCATACGAAAAGAGGACAAACGACAGGTTTAGACTGCTTACCAAAAATAGTCTGTCCTCTTAAAAACTAATTAAAATGGCAAAAATCAGTTTGTTATAATAAACTCCAGCACCCTGTGGGAAAGGATGTCAAACTGTTGACCTGTCTTGCAAACCTCTTCCTACCCAGGCTGTTAGTGTGAAGTTATAGAAATTGCTCAAGGAAGAGAGGTCAGCTCACCCAGGGAAGCATTTGCAGTGTCAGTGCCCAGAGAAATGTTTATGAGGGATAGACAGAATTTGTAGACCTGAAAATTATTATAATAAGCTTCTGTGTCTCTATGCTCTACAGTGAATTGACCTGTTTATACCTGAAAACTGTTTTACCACTTGCAACCAAATTACATGTAGTCTAGTATTTTAGGCAGAAACAGCAGATGCCATCATTGCTAGCCACATTGACTTATGCCAAATATCCCTGCGAATTTATCCTCGTTAGCACTGTTCTAAATTGTCTAATTACAATAGTCTCTTTGCTGACAGTTTCTCGAAGCAATTTATTCTGAGAAACAACACTGGCTGGTCCACTTTCTGCAATGATGTGTGATTGTGATGGCATGACTAATTATAAGCTGTTGGTATCTACATGGGATAGCTCCATCAAAAAGTGAAATTAAATTAGTTACCTCTCACAGCAGAAGGACAACTCAAATATAATTTAGCAAGATTATAAACAGTTTTAAGATACTTTTATACACTGATAAAAGGATTTTCATAGGATGGATTTCCTCTAATGCAGACAAAGCTACTAACATCAGAGTGATATCGCCTAATATCTACTATTTTAATTTTGATGGAAAAACATTTGGATATTTTGGCTGCTCCTTCAACTAAACTAATGAATAATTTTTCTAATTTATCATTTCATATACAGTAGTTAGCATTTGGAAGCAAATATCTTATCAAGCTCCTAGTCCAGAGTGATGTGACATTATAGGAACTACAAGGTGCACATAGCCAGTATGAAAATGTTTGTAACACAGTTAAGAGAGTTGCTTTCTCGGTGTATTCAAGGGGTTAGACGTGGAGGACTTCTGTCTTGAAAATGGTATAGATGTTCAAAAATAACAGGAAAGGAGTAAAATATTTCCTGTAAGTCAAACACCTTGCAAAAATTTCAGCACTGAGTACTGCAATTCTGCAGGCTCTAAGTCATCACATCCCAGACCACCCAAATCACTTTGATATGTTTAACTCCCCAAGACTGTGCTGGACAGGCTGCGGCCACGCTAGCAGCCAAATCCTGCTCATCTCCCACTGGGAACGGACCCGTGGAGTCAGGCAGGGTACCCTGCGTGACTAAGGCTCATAGGGGCTGGCTGTAGTGAAGCGACAGACTTCACTGTAATGTGAGCAAATGTAAAGAGATGCATTTTACAGCTAAACCACATAAGATGCACTATATGATGCTAGGTAACTAAAATGTACTGCCAATGGATAGGAGACAGGTTGTTCAGGAAAAGAAAAGGCTAATGGGATTCCTGGCTGCACTAAAAAGAACCCTTTATGCCACGGAACAAGCCCTGGTGAAACTGTATCTGGCCTATCATCTCCATTTGGGGCTGTAATCTCGCAGCGGCACACAGTCCCCGCCTGCTACACCACCCCGGCTCCCTTTACCCGCACATTTGCCTTGGGATGTCTCTCCTCACAGCACCCCTCAAGCCCTGTGTCTGCAGTTCCCGACATTGTGCAAGGAGAGCATCTTCAAAACCCGATATTGCTGGGCCCCACTGAATCATACCCAGTTTCGGAACTTCCCACATAAGCAAGAAGGGAACTAAGAAAAAAAATTGATACAGTTTTAACTGCATTCACTCCCATTGTTTTGTTCCTGACACCATCCAAAACAGACTGGCTTCCCCCTTCACCCCTTTCCTGGGACCGGGAGCCAACATGGCACTCCACCATTGCCCCTTCTCCTCCTCTGACCCAAGGACAGGACCTCCACTGCCAGCAGCGAGCTGCCATCCTCTCACCATAAGGGCTGAGGATCTGCTCATCCAGATTTTAAACTCACGCAGGCAATAATTTCTTGGGTGTTTTCATTAACTGCACAGGTGCCGGCATATTTTCCATGTAAGTATTGAAAGAATAAAGGCAATGAAGACCTGAACTCCAGGGATATACTAGGAGTGATAAGAAGCAAGGACCGCTCCCAAAATCCTAAGCAGAGCTCGGAGTGAGCATCTGAATTGGGTAGGAGAGTGGCAGAGTCCTGGCAAGGGGGGGCAATCTCAGTACTTACACACCTTGCGCTTCCCTTTCTGCCAGAGCAGCGCTGGGGAGCACCAGCCCCTGCCCCTGTTAAACCCACACCTGGAACAAAACGTTTTAAGTAATTCAGGTAAAGAATGATGTAATGTGGAATAGATATATATGGTCTACGGATACAAAATCCTCCGAAAAATAAAGTCATTAAAGTAATGTAACAGTGAACGTAAGACAAAGTACAAACATAAATGAATCAATATTATCGTGCCTCCAGTGCTCTGGCCCTGATTTCTGTTATCCAGTGGCATCTCTTTTTACAGCAGATAGAAACACAATTAAAACAGTCCCGACTGAGAACACCCTCCCACAGGCAGGTGACTGCAACCTTTCAGGCTAAAACACATTTGTTGTGAGATCCTAGAGAAATTTATAGTTCAGCCACGGTTTTGTTGCTGTGACTACATGGACAAAGTCTCGAGCTTACTTTCTGTAAGTTCAGCCCCTAGCTCAGGGCATTCAACGTGCTAACTCTGCTGGGGCCAGATGAGTGATACCCTGGAGCAGATATAATCTGGCTACTGCTGATGAAAGACTCATTAAAATTTTCTTGCTGCAAACACACAAGCAGAAGAACAATTTTGAGTGACCTTATACCTCTGCAAACAGCCAATGACCAAACCCGTACCACTGTGCACGACCCTTGTACCAGAGGTAGAGAAAACAAGTTTAACGAGCCCATAGCTGCAAAGGAATATGCCTGAAACTGAAAAACCTTGCAACATTTCCCTCATTGCAAGTCAGAGGGATTTGCTTTCCCACAGAACAAGCCTCCGCTTCATCCGCCTTGTATCAGATAACCTTTTACATCCCGACTCCTGGAGTTTTGTCTTCTCCGGGAGCTGTGAAAATTCCTCCAGAGCTATGGTCAAAGATCGCATTTACAAGCAGAGCACGATGCCGCCGGTAACCACAGTAACCGGGCGCCCCCCAAGCCTTGTCAGCCCCTCCGGTTGATGAGTAACTTGGGGACAAAGGCACGTACCCAGCGCTCCCACCAGGTCCCTAACGCCGGCTGGGCAGGGAACGAGGGATGAAAGGCTGCAGCACGAAACCAAGCCCGGGGAAGGCGGACCAGGAAAGTTGCCAAGCTGAAACTGCAGCTGGAGAGACACCTGTAGCTGGTGGGAGTCACCATAAAGCAAATATTAAAGCAAATTTCTCCAAATGCCTTTATTATTCTTCCTAAAGAATTTTTGAATGAGCACTTATAGCAATTTCTCATGTGGAAAATAACATGTGAGAGGAACTTCAGCCACAAAACTCTGAATTGGATCCAGATTTTGGTCCTCCTTAACTTCGGGGCTTTCAAGAAGAAAGAACAGACAAAAAATTGTTCATAACATTGTTTCAACCACAGTTCACCTGTAGCAACTGCTTTGCCAAGTGTAACTCCAAGCCTGACCATGTTGTGCTGCTTTAAAAATATATTACTCAATATATTTCAGTCAGCCCAGGAATATTTCTTAAGTATTTAAAATCAGCTGCTTATGTGAAAGGAAAAAACTCTTCCATGAAAGCAGTAACCCAGCGCCTGCTGCAGCATTCCAAGAGCAAGAGGAGGAAGACGCTGGGTGAGCACAGCTGTGTGCTGAAATGACAAAACCCGTCTCTCGCTATCAAAGGTCTTGCGAGCTTGGTGTCCCTCATGTAGATTTTCCTCACCAGATGAGACCCCGCAGACTTGCTCCAGACTGTAGTCTGACACCCAGGCAAGGATGGACAACCAGGAGACTCAGGGTTGAGCACGTATTTCCCTCCAGGCTGCTGTGGCAGCACAGGCACAAGATGTAGACATGGCAGTGCCATAGGATCTGAAGGGTGAAAGAGCGGAGGCCAACCACCTCTCTGTACCATTTCAGGGGTTCCTGGTCTCGCCTGCCCTGGTTCAGTCCCAAGGACTGTCTGACAGCCGTTAGAGTACATCCTCTGGATTAGTTTCAGCTGGGAGGAGCCCAGTTCATGTGCTCCCAGGCGACTCCACGATGCACATCAAAGTGGAGTAAGTGGGAATGATCAGCAGATCTGCTTCAAAAGCACACTTGTGATCTGAACTAAAAGGGTAACGCAGATACACTCTCTGTGAGCCAGATTTAAACTACAACGCAGCTTTGCCTGGTTTCCCAGACACCCTGATGCAATATAAAAAACGAGCCCCTATTTCTCACCCAGATGGATTTCCCTATACCCACAAACCCTGAAGTCACTATTTTAGAACTGATGAACTCTCACACAGGGGATGAAAGTGAAATAAATGGCTCCCAAGTCCTGCTCCTTTCAAGTCGATTGCAGAAGTCCCTTTGACTTCAGAGAGAACAATAAGAACAATAATAGGTTCTCATTAGGCCCTGTTCCCAGCGGGGCTTTGGGTACTTCCAGAAATAACAAGATCTTCCCAAAGGTCTCTTTCTTTGTCTCTTCTTTTAATCCCAACAGGATTGGAATTTGGGGTTAATTTTGTTGCAGGAGTAAGCATTGAAATCCAGTGCAGCTCACATCAACACCTCTCATTCTGCAACCATCTCCCAATGTCTCAGGATTAGACTTTTCTTGTTGGGCAGCCAGGTAAAAAAGTGGGTCTCTAACAGATGGCTCTGGGCTAGCCAGGAGTTTAGTTTTCATCTAATTAATATTCCTTGCGTGTGCATGTGTTATGAAAGAATTGAAAGTAAGTGTATGGAATAAGGCACGTCCAGAGACTCCAAGCACTGAAAGATGTAATCGCCAGGGGACTTCTACAGCCTCACCCCATCCCCTGCGCATATTTCATTCCTAGCTTAATTCTCTTCCAATATTTTCCCAGATTATCCAGATTATTCATTATAGCGAAGAACCTAACCTAGAAACATGTGCTTCCTCATTTTATTTTGGTAAACAGAAATATAATAGATATAACAGTGATTCAAATGAATAATTACATCTCTAGATAAAAACCATACTGATTAAATGCTGTATTTCTAGACTTAGTATAAAAATTATTTGTTTATATTCCAAATTCTGTCTTATTTTATCCGCATGCAGTTCTGTCCACACCCAAACACACCGGTCATACATGTGGACCTTCCTGCTTGAGAGATAACAGAGAAGTCCTCACCTTTTTTAGGTCTTTCCAGGCAAAAGACCAAACACCTACAGGGACAGACTTCCCAGGCTGTGCTTTTCAAGCCTGCTCAGAGCCGGGCTCAGTTTGAGTGTATTCCTTGAATCTTTTCCTATTAATCTAGGGAACCAAGCTGTGATTCTGGTTTAGACCTAAAAAACCCTGGAGCCTTGCAATAGCAAGAAATTGGAACTTAATACCCATTGAGCCATTTCTTGTAGAAAGTAATTAAAATAAGCATTGATACACAAACAGCACTCCAGAGTCCTATTGTTTTACAAGTGACAGAAATCTGCATTTAGACAATGAAATAGGCTCTTCAATTTAAAGGGTCCCTTACTTAAAAAAGGGACTACAAAGGTGCATCTTGCAGCCTACTTTTCCTGAGGAATGTCTATGAGGAGGTTTCAATCACTATGACAACCTCTTTTTAATGCCAATGCTTTTCTAGCCCAGACAACTTTTTCCTGAGAAAGGGCATGTTTCAAGGCTCTGCCAAAACTGTAGTTAAAAGCCTTACTGACAAGAAGATAATCTATGAGGTTACTGTTTTGGCAAACATCAGCTTTCGAAAAGAACTGGGAATTTTGCATTATCGCTGGCCAAAAGATTGCGGCTGTAAAGGGAGAGAACAGTAGAGAGAATAAGAAAAAAAACCCCAACAACCAACAATCTTCCATAAGCATCATTTGTGTAAAACATGGGCGTTCTGGGGTCTAATGGTTTTGGCACTTGGGGAGATTGCAAACCTATACAGATGCGTTGTATAGGGACAGAGAAAGAGAATATGAGGTACCCCCGCCAAATCCACATTTTATTTCAATCCGCAATAAAGATTCTTTTAACATTTGTCAGTCTTTATTTGCTACGTCTCTGCTACGTCTCTATCAACAAAACCAAATGCAACCTTTCCTTGCAACTCGTATTTACAGAGCATTTCTTGTACTATATTGCCATCTCTCTCTAGAATAAGTAAATAAAGGGTTTCCCTTTCATCTGTGATTTGATGTTATTCTGTAAGAATTACCTCATGGGGAATACGATAAAAGAAACTCTTCAATATTCACGGCACAGTCCCAACCCGGTGTCAATTTAGAGGCACATTAGGGCAGCCTCGCACAGGCTTCGCATTCCCGCGGGATGGTTTGCAGCCATGTGGCCGCCCGGTTTTCCCGTTCAGTGAGGCTTTCCACACACCCAGGTTCCAGCAAGCTCATTTTCTGCTCTGATTTCTGACCTGTTACTACTTTCACAGGGAAATAAATTAACACAGGTTACATGGCAGAGCTAAAACAGCTCACAGTAAATCAGTGGCAGATGCTGGAGTGCAAAATGAG
The DNA here is from genome assembly GCA_013400875.1 of Anhinga rufa. NCBI lineage: Eukaryota > Metazoa > Chordata > Aves > Suliformes > Anhingidae > Anhinga > Anhinga rufa. The sequence goes on along the minus strand of VZTV01032345.1, from coordinate 27,557 downwards.
GATTTTGGAGCCTCACCCTGCACAAACGGTCTCACTACCCAGAGCTTACAGGAAGCCTGCTGCAGGGGTGGCGGATCGGCATGGGAAGAAACAGGCAGAGAGCGGTTTTGCAATCCAATCGTAGCTGACACAAAAGCCCTAGCAGCTGTTGCTTTTGAATCTGAGGGATGGAAAGGCCATGCACACAAACAGCCACCTGCATTGGCAGCCGTAACAACATGTTGCAAGAATTGTTCGCTTTTATCGCAGTGGTGTTCTTCACACTTGTAGGTATGCACACAAAAAAGAGGGTTTCAATGTTATACAATAACAACACAGTGGTATAAAATATACAATAGTTAAAAGAAAGGAGGTGATTTTACGTAAGACGTGCCTGAGTAGAATGTACTCCTCCAGGGTAGCGTTTGACTTGCTAAGAGTACAACTACTGTACTGAGTGTCAGATATGTTAAGAAAAATAGATATTACAATAAAAACCACAACAAATAAAGGGGTTGGGGAAACACCTTCGGTTCTGGAAGAATCCACATAAACCTGCATATCCATACCTGTGACTCTCACTAGGATCTGTTGCTTCAGAAAGCAATTGAAAGGGTCAAACTAGTACAAGATCTTGTCTCATGCTACTACCACCATCTATGAGTTAAAATATCAGAATAGTGGATCTCTCAGTATTTTGACCTCAAAAATAGTTGCAGTGATATACTGTGATATGGTCACATACAGACACACAGTAAACATGAAAAATGTTGCAATTTAAGGATATTTATAGACCTCTCAGAGTATATAAACCACCAAATAACTGGTAATACTTGTGACTCTGCCATGCTATCATCAGAGAAAAGGAAAGTAAGTTCCAAAGTGTTCAGCCAAGGGATCTGAGGAATTTTCCTACAAAACATTTATGAATGCCTATACATTTGGCTAATGAAAATAAGCTTTGTCAGAAAAATTACATCAGTAAAGGCACTGGCAGCCAGATCCCACTTCAAGACACGACACCCAGTTAAGGCTGTGTGTCCACAGCCCCTAAGACCGAGCAAAAAGGCCTTTTAGCAAGCGGGCAGGACATGTCAACGGGGCAGGACAAGCGATGCTGCTCTTTGCTGAATTATGAGAGTGACAAATTCCTTTCCCAAAATGCGGCCTCTTGCTCCAAGGGCAGCAGAGTTATGCGAGCATACATTTAGCCCTGGGCTATCTATAGCTTCTGTACATAGATGACATTGTCTCTCAGCTAAGACAAAGGCTGGTCCTTGTCTAGTCCTCCAGGACGGATGCTGGCCAAGCTGGGAGTAGCTTGAGCAGTGACAAACTCATGCATCCATCAAAGTCAACGGAGGCACAGGTGCAGAAAGTCAGGCATAGCCCCACCAATCTCCTGACAATGATGGAAAAAAATCAGCCCAGAAGGCAACACCTTCCAAGCTAAAGCTGAAGACACAGGTCAATCAATCTAGAAAAGAGGTGAAAAGGCAAGAGAAGCAGAAAGTCACAAATTTTGCTGGCACAGTGCCACCAACCAGGTTATTTCAACAAAATGTGTTCAAGTTTGGAGACTTGTGTCAGGATACTCTACGCACAGAGCACCAAGCTCCACTGGCAACAAGGGTGTACAGCTCTCCAGCTGGTCCTCTCAGCTTCCTCCAGGAACACCTGGGAAAGCTGTGGTCACACACTCAGGGCAGCTGCTGGCAATGTATGGCTTTGATAGACATGGGCAGTTTGGGGAACTGATGGAAACCCTTCCAGACCCCACTGCTCTGCCCTGTAACCGGCCTCTTGCAGGCACCACTTAGATGTTTCCCATCGCAAGGTACAACAGGTTTCAACATCCTCCAGTTCCTGGAGGATGATCTCAACCTCTCCAGGAGCTGACAGTGAAAAACAGTTCCTGGTTCTGCTCATATCACCACTTCCTCTGTCTCCAAGGGTTTGGCAACCTAGACAAGCTCCTGCTAAAATGATGTAAAATCCAGATGTTGCAGATACTGGCACCAAGGACGTAATTTCTACAGTGGAGGATGCTTTAAATGACAATATGAGAAACAGGGGTTGTCCAACCTCCCAACTCCAATTCTAGTTGATAAGAAAGGTTTGGCCACAATGGCCCCATCTGGCCACCGAAGACCCTATTCCTCAGTGCAACTGATGATATTTCAGGCTCTTCTGCTCTACAATGGTGGTGCAATGTTTGAGATCCCCCAGAGCAATGCAGGCTGTTCAGAGGAGAATGTGCAATGGAGAGGGCATCTCTCAGCAACAGTGAGGAGGGAACTGGTGGCCACGGAGACCTGATCCCCAGACCTCAACCACATAAGGGGCCTTGCAGATGTCTCCATCACAGCTTTGCATTGCTTAAGAGATGCAGAGCCTCATCTGGACTGTCCAGAGTTCAGAGTATTGCTCTGTTTCAATGATCTACAAACTGGACAGTGCTCAATGTCAGCAGAGATGTCCAGTTCAGCACCGAGGACCCAGGTGCCAGCAATATGGAGGGGTCAGCCAGCGGTGTTAGGTCAAAACCAAGTTTTATGATTCAGGTAAAGATGGAGGTAGTCTGCAAGACTACAGGAGCTTTGCAGTAAGTTCCTGTTAAAGCCGGGAAGACCCGAGTCACAGCACTGCCAGGCTCCCTCCTGGAGGCTTTTGCAGAGACACTGGTAATCGGTTTTAAAACCCAGACACTGAGGTAGGGGAGGGTAGCTAGGCTGTAACTCTGGAGCACAGAGCTAGCACTGCTCAGTTTAAACAAAATAGGCTCTCTTTGTGAGCCCTGCCTGAGGTGGTCAGCGTCTAACAAAAGACCACTGACAGTCCTTTGTCATGATCTCAAGCAATTTGAACTTTCCACAGCTTTTGCAGTAACACAGTTCACTTAAAGCTAACACAGTCGGGAACTTTCCAGTAATCCTCATGTTAGCTCTTATGCTGGGTTAATAATTCTCTGCTCAATCAGCTGTGACTGAGACACCACCAGTAAGATTCCAGTTGAGCCTCACCTACTAAAAGTGGAGTCTGAAACATATACGGAAAACTTCAAAAAATTAAATAAAGCAAATATTCTATCATACTTGCGTGCAAGGCAAAGCAGAGTTGCTGGCTTTTTTTCACTTTATTATAGTGATTTATAATCCAAAATGGGACCAAGACCAAGACCCTATGCTCTACAAACACAAACACAAGAAAAAGAGGAAACACTTTCCTTTTGATGTCCTTTGAACAAGGTTGCTGAACATTTTCTGAGTTTTGTTTTTTGTCTTTTTTTTAAACCAGTAAATAGAGACAAATTTAAATCTAACACCTAAAAATAATATGCATCCAATGTTGTTAGCCTTGAGGCAAGTTCTGAGCTCCCATTTTGGGTAAAGCTGTTTTCTGATGGGCTGGTGACAGAGCCCCCGTGAAGAGCCTCTCCGCCACCACTACAAGGCTCCCAAAGCTCTGAACTCCTTACGCTATCTAGATAATATTCTCACTGCTTTGGTCTTTTTTTGAAACCTACAGTAATCTTTCCTGAATTGATTTTGGCTTAGTAAAGAAATTCAGTGTGTTCTGATTTTAGTGGAAAGAGCTCTGGCCACGTACACTCACCTTGGCCTTTCTAGCACAAGGGCCTCAGTGAGGGGTCTAAGAAACCAGGCAGCTGTACCTGTCCCACCTCAAAGCAAAAATCCTGACCAAGAAGGCAGTATTAATTGTTGAAGGAAAATATAGGGATTTTTCCTTAGCGATTCAAAGGTAATCCATATAGCGTTGAAAGTATCATGTTTGGATGTACTCACAATTAATGTGGTTATAATAGCAAAAGTACCCAGACAAATAAATAAACCAGCAAATGGAGGGAAATGTTTAGCTTGAGTTAAGCTCTTCCCTTAGGGATGAGAGCGCCACGATGGTCCCTGCTCCCAGTGTGGGCACCAGCACAGGGGTCAGCTTAGCAGGTGTGATATACCCACACTGGCTTAAGGTGAGCAGAGACCCTGAAGTCATGGGTATCTCGTTCTCCTGGTTGTTTCCACAACCAGCAATTACAAGACGGGCCTGAATGGAATCAAAAGTCAAATAGGGACAAACATCTTAATTTTGACAAGAAACCCAGCCCAGATCATGGCTACCCTGTATCACCTGCAGCACAGGGAGGAGAGCAAACCCTGCTCAGCACAGGTCTCCTGCCTGTGTTTGTGTTGGCAATCTGCAGGCTAAAAGGCTGCCAGCAAATACAAATAAAAATGTAAAAATATATTCGCTGCACCTGGTTCTTTATTCTTCTCTGAAAGACGTGACTAAGCTTTGCTCTACCATGAGTGGTGAGGCAATATAGCTACTATTTGTGTATTGAAATGGGTATTAGAAGTATCCAAAACACCCTAGTTAGAGGGATGAGCAAAGAAAATAACAAAAAACTAGAAAGGGCACCCTGCTGCTTTTCAGACAGTAGCCAGCAGCCACCAGCAGCAGCCATCCAGGGACCGGTGGTTCTATGGCTGAAGCTTTGCAAGTTTTGTAAAGGAGTTTTAAAAATATTGTATACAGACTAAAAATTTTGCAGGAAAAAAAAGAAGCAGCTCAAAGCATCTGAGAACATTGCAGACAGTTACCACCTCTGTAATTTGCCCTTTCCCTGGAAATGGTTTGGGCATAAATACACCCATTTACAGTGGGACACTTTCATGTACACCCTCCTGGGCAAGTCAGGCACACCTGAAGAAATCATTTTCACAGTATGTTACAAGACTAGGAGCACTCCTTGTAGGATGGGAACGCAGATGGCTAAGGGAGGCATGACAAGGAAATATAAAATCATAACAAGAAGGGGGACAAAGAACAAATAATCCCTGTTCCTCACAATATAAAAACTTAAGATCACGCAGTGAAATGATCAAGCAACATGTTTTAACAGGAAACAATTTCTGCAAGTGTGTGCATCTGAACGGTGGGGACTGTGATCAGGCATTCGGAGAAGTAGAAACCTCAGAGAGGGATTAAACAAACTGTGAGATGATGGGGCCATGGACTGTGGCACTGACTTGCCCCATGGCAAGTCAACACTATGATTTGAGGGAAGCCTGCAGCCCCAAAAGCCCTTAAACATCTGCCTGTCAGGAGCTGGGCCAGTGCAAGAAGGGAAGAACCAGTCTGTACTTGCCCTGTTTCTCACACCCTTTCCTTAATATTTGTTACTAGGCAGAGCTAAATTGGGGATATTAGCTTAGACACCCCTTTGGCCTCATGTAATTTAACAGGCCTGAGAGGTGATGCTTATGGTAGTAAAAAAACCAAGGTGCTGCGTACAATCACCTGCAGCAGCGTCAGTGCTGGACCTGGTACAATTTTTGGCGGATGCAGTAATGCCCTGCCAAGCTGACTTGCTTGCAGGGACGGATCCTGGCCACGCCAGGATGGGACAGAGCAGAGGGAGCCGTGCTGGCCCAGCAAGGCTCTGCCATTTAGCCTTCGGAGCAGGCAAACATCCCTGCCTTGCTTAATGAGCTTCTGTAAACGCTAGCAGGGCAGGCCTTTTCTAACTTTGAATTACTTAAACATGTAAAACAGTGGTTAAAAATCATCCAGACTATTTTCTGCTATCTGTATGCCAGTTGGGCTCATTGATCTCACACATCAATAAAAGGGCCGCTTAGGCTAATTGGAGGGTATACCTTAATTACCTACACAGGGTGCTGAATCAGACAGCCCAGCTAAACCCCAGTCCCCTTGCGGCCTCTAGCCCCAGAATGAGCTGTGCCAGGAGATCCTCTTTCACTGTTTACCTGCCTCTCCTTCAGACTCACTCCTCCTGAAACAGAAGGAAGTCAGTGTACTTTTTGACTAACAAACACATCCAAAAAGGGTGTGTTGTACCTCACAGAAATTGTAACTCACTCACAGAGCAGGATACACCCAAAAGACTTCTCCGGCAAGCACCAGCTTTTCCCAGAGGCTGGTTTTGTGCATATTATATTCAAGACATCATTTTAATGAGAGACTGTTCCTGTCTGCAGAGATCGGTGTGAGGGAGCCCCGGGGCTCTTTCCCGCCAAGCACAGCGCTTGGGCCCCCGTGGCAGCTCCCAGCCGCCACACCGGCTCTGTGTCCGCAAGAGCTCTCATCTGCAGATCAAACCAGGTTCTCCTCCTAGGGATTTGCAGCCGTGGCTACCTTCCAGTTTACCTCCTAAGGAGGGTTTCTCATGCAGGAAGAAAGCGTCCCTGACTGGATTTCTTCTGATAAATCCCAGGGTAAGGAGCAGGGTAATCCTGGTGTCCGTCTGGATATGCTCTCTCTGCCTCCACCTCTGAGTCCATTAAGATGAAGACCTGTGACTTTATGCCACAAGAGAGGTGGAGATCTCAGCGTGTGGTGAATATCTTTAACAAAAGGATGCCCGAGAGAAGAGTAAGAGGAAGGATGGTTTCAAATCAAAACACAGCTCAGGAGACATGAAATCAGCTTTCCTCGTCATGCTACACAATCCTGGCTTCAGGGAAGCAACTGCCACACTTTCTAAACCAAACCGATGAATAATTACATGACACTTAACCCAGTGCTACCTATTGTGCAAAGTCCTCCATACAGGTTTCTGCACAAACAAGTGGTTTGAGCTTTTTTAATCACCTCTGATGATGGAGATGGCAAAAAGGGAACCCAAGGTGCAAGGACACAAGTTTAGTCTCGTTGGCAGCCTCTCAGTAGCATGACTGTCCCTAGCCAGAGTCCCTGGGGAATTAGGTATCAGCCAAGCACAGTCACCTTTTGCTCTGACTATGGCTGACACAGACTTTACGGGTTGTCTTCAACAGCTCTGAAGAGCAGCAAACCAAAGGGAGATGATGATTTCACGACCATGACAGCCTACTTCCCAACTCTGAGCATTTTTATACACACAAACCATAGCATGAGCCCAATTCTGATGAGTCACCCCGTTTAGTTTGACTCATCTCCTCCGCTCCTCACCAAAGGCAAGCCAGTACAGGCCAAATCCTACCCAGTTGATACTGTCTCGTGAAAGCAATTACAGCAAGCTACTTCTCAGATTGTAAGGCCTTTGGGTGCAGCTGATGAGGGCCGTGAGGGAATGCATGTGGACACATCCTGCACACATGGTTTGTCTCCATCCGTTTTTTCCTCACCCTCTGCCTTTTCTAAAAACACTGTTTTCCAGCTTTGTGGTTCTGAGGAGACAAAGTAGGGGGAAAGAATAAAAGGGAACACGTGTGGACAAGGCTCAAAGTAGTTCTAGATAAGGTGATGCCTGCAATCCCAGCAGTCCCCTGGAGCCACCTCTCTCTTCCCTCCTCTAGCAATGTGCCTACTGGTGGGGCTGCACCCGTCTTTGCAAAGACAGAAGTTTGGAAGCGTTTTTTTTAAGTGTAGCCAGTTACGAATACAATCCTCTGAAGCCAGCAAGGTTTCCTAAAGTGTGAGAGAGGCCAGAGACCAGCCTTTTCTATTCCTCCTCTTTGTTCAGATCAGGAATTTGCAATCCAAATCCCAGCCACACCAGGGCAGGCAATGAGCCCAGCCGCTGTGAGTAAGAAGCATCTTAAAGAGTTCATGAGGCTGCTTGCCAAGGAGCTGCTGTGTGACAAGGTGAACATAGCTCGAAAAAAAACTCTATGTATAAAGCACCATTAAGATAGCAAATAAAAAAACCGTCCTGCAATGCAGAGGAGTGTGTTAGTTACCGACTGCTCCCCTATAGTTGCAAAGGGTCCTTGAAATATCAACAGTATTATCAGCATTTACTTATCAGTTACAGTAGTGCCTAGATAATTCAAAGGACTGAGCCAGAACTCATAAATACATATACTTTCTCAATGCAAAATCCTTACTACCAGATAATTTCTTACTTTTTTTTAACCAAGAGTTTGTTAATTTTTTTTATTAACAAACCTAGAAAGGCAGCAATCTGCAGGGAATAAAGAACTGAAATGATTCAGTTCTTTATTTTTGCATTCATTTACTACAGTATTTTCTTGCACTCTGTGTGCTTCCAAGACAGGTGTTTTTAAACATGTTTACTGAATCTCCTATGGTTTTGATGTTAGCACAATGCAGCTGAATTTTGCATCGCAAAATCTGTGGTAGGTTCGAGCTGTAGAACTTCTAGGTGGCAGAACTTCATACAGATGAATGCTGGGAGTTTTGTACCCACAGATGAGAGTGGCGAGTGCTGACACACTTGCCTACATGGGTTAGGTGCTGAGTATTGGGCACAGAGCACTGGAACAAATTCTCCCCTTAGTTTAAGTTAATGTCGTCACAAATGCCTAAGGGAGGGACAGCATAACCTTCGCATATGTTGAAAGGACTTTCTAGAGACTTTCTACCTTCCAGAAGGAACAAAATGCAAACATAAGCAAACATTTATAATCTCCTCCAAGAAGCAGCAGCAGAGAACCCACCAAGCCAAGGGCAGAGCCTAAACCCACCTAATTACTGCCTCCTCTTTTACACCATCCCTGGTACCTGTCCAACCATGCTGAACTGTTCCAGCACAAGGTAATAAAAATTCTACTCAAAAACCCAACAAAAATGAATATTTTTCTTAAGGCTTTGGTTGTAAGTGCACAGCAGCCCTATGCTAATCTAAGGGCTGGCTGCCACAGTCCCTCTCCTCCTGCGTTGGTACTCATCTTATACTGCATTGAACTGTTTCTCCACACTAAGTCAAAACTTTTCTGTTTGTTTGGTTTTTATTGGTAGTTTGAGTTTTTATCAACTTTCATGGTCCCTGGCACTGCCTCTGATACTCATTGATGGACTGAGCTGTTTCTTCATGCTAAGTCAAAAGTTTGTTTTTTATTTTTTTTTTAATTGCAGGTTGGCTTTTTAGCAACTTGGTGCATGGAAACAGTCCAGCAATGTCATACAGGTGCTGGAAGGGAAGGACTGTAACAGCCAGAAGCAAGATTGGCTCAGATTTGCTGCAACTTGCAGCCTGTGACATTTGTGAATAACTTCCAGCCCCATTCATTTATCTGCTGAGCCATGCTGTCCTGTGGATTCTTTATCTTCATTTGATACCAAGTTTAGGAGAAGATAGCAATGCTGTTATCAACACACAACAACTTACACAAGCTCAGGCAGTTCAAAGTGCTAATGCATTTACAATTTGTTAATATGTGTGTTTAATTTCTGCAAAAAAAGAGAACGGGAAATAATTTTCCCACCAGCAAGTTCAATTTTCTGTTCAAGGAAGCTTCTCAAGGAAGTTTGTTGTATATACATAATACTACCCATAAACTATCAAGCATTCATTAATTTATCAAGCTTCATCTTAAACCCAGCTACACTTCTTTGGATACCTTCACAGAGAGGTTGTTCTAGAAATTTGCTTCCCTAAAGGTTTCAAACTGCCTTCTAACATCCCACCTAAATTTATTGAGAGTCAGTTCACTTACAGGTTTTTTTTCCCTTTAAACTGCCCTGCTCTAACTTTGTTTTCCATAAGCACTTCAGAGAGGTAGGTAGCAATCATAGTCCTCTTTGGTTTTCATTTTGCAGTACAAAAGATGCAATCTTATACCATAAATGATACTTCCAGTGAAACAAATTCTCTGTTCCCCAACTTGTCCTCTTTATAATATAAATTAACTTTTCTTGACTAGGAACTATCAGAATAGTACAGAGATGAGATATTCACAGTGCCTTGTACAACACCATGTAATACCTCACTTTCTTTAATAAACCCATCCCAGCTAACAAACCCCTGCGGTGGAAGCCCCATGCGCCAATGCATTTTTCAGCTGGTCTGTTGCTTCCATCTTTCTGAACCAACTCAAACACACAGACAGTGGCTGGACAAGAAAAGTAAGTCAGTCACCCAAATACTGTAATTTCAGAAAACGGAATAATTTTCCAACCCAGTATTTGATAAGCACTTTAAATACTGCCTAAGTAGGTGGAGGGCCTGTCTCCAAAGAGAGGGCAGTGTGGTCCTGGTGCATCGCACCCAGGTAACAATACATTGTTTTTCTGGGGGAAGTGTCAGCGTTGCCTCCAAACAAGCAGCAACACACGATCCAACTGAAGGAAATGCAAGAGGTGCTGAAACACCATCACTCAGACACTAACCTGTTCCAAGAGATTTTGTGACTCATAAATTATTATAGAGAAAATTAAATGCTACGAAATGCCTAAGAACAGAAATGGAAAAGAAATTCATTAAGATGTCTAATAAGGAACAAAAGCAGTGGCAGTTTCTTAGCATGGGATTATTAACTACTGTGCTTTCCAGAATTGATTCATTCATGTTGAAGCCCTAATGGATCAGCATCTCATTTGCTAGAGGACCAGCTCTCAGCTGCAAGCTCAAGCCCCTGCCCCAGGACCTGAGCATCTCCTCAAGGTGCCTACACCTGTCAGCCTCTTCCACTGCACCACGAGGATGGAGCAGGTGTTCAATAGCAAAAATCCCATCCCCAGGATGGACCACCAGCAAGTGACTGCCTGGTGTGAGAAGCAGGGAGGGATGACACTGGTCACAAAACTAGTGAGAACTCTGCTTTTAATAATTACCATACCATAAAAGGGAAAACTACTGCAAAAAGGAAAAGGCACTGGAAATACAAACGCAGATGCGTGGCCATAAAATCATTAAGCTGAGCTCTCTGCTGAGTACATGAAGGGATTCAGTGACCCTGAGGGAGCCTTACCTGCTGAATGAGCCAAGACTGCACCTTGCCGGGTATTAGGCAATGTCGTGTAATATGACTACAGCAGTAAGCACAAAGGCTCTACAGTGCAAAGAACAACACTGCTAATTTCACAACTCCTGAAATCTCAGACTGATTTTTTTAAAATTCAGTTTCAGCACAGGAATAAAATTTAATTAGTCTTTTCTTATCATTAGTCATTTATAGAAGTTCATTTAAATAACTGGAAATGCACAATATCCCAACTTTATGCAGCACTAAGCCAGTAAAATGCCATCCTGTATGATCAGTATGGGACGTGTAGAGTGTGAGTAAAGTTGTTTACCTCATGGGACACTTCCCAGCCTGAGAAAGCTTTCAAACTGGCCATCAAAGATGTCACTTTACTTTCCCTTTAGGCCTTGAAAAGAACAATGGGATCTTGTGACAACTAAAGTCTGAGCAAGGAGGCGCAGAGCAAAAACCCAGGAAGTCACTGACACCACCTCAGAGCAGGCAAAACTGCCTCTCCTGGAGGACCTACCCCCAGGAAAAAAAAAAGGGATGGATGCTCAACTGCCGGGGTGGTGTGAAGAATTTGGGTAATTTTATCTGATCATCTCAGCACCTTGGCTTCAGCACAGCCTGATGCACATTGGCTGAGCCAAGGAGTGAATCAGTCATTTCAGCTTAAGAAATCCCCAACCATTTGGCAAGGGACATATTTTAAAAGCAGATCATACAAAAGTTCATAAAACTCATTCATACAAAACAAACAAGTTCACTGCATACACTGTAAAAAACATCCTCATCTCTCAGTTCTCACCTGAGTTTATTGCCATTAATCAGTCATGTCTATCAATGCTGGTGGTAGTAAATAAGAATGTCTTAGTTTAAAGCTTCTTAACGCTGAATAAAGTCCCAGACACCGCTATTAGCTGAGCCATAAGGGGGCAAGTGCATGAAGGAACCAGCCACTAAATATGACTGCAACTTGTCACAAGGGATAGAAAAAACCTAAAGTCACCATTTATACCCAAACTGGGCCAGATTTCCTGTTCATGGGTATAGCTGTTGCTCCCACGGACTGCAAAGACAACAAGCACCATCCTTCAGCATACAGTGTGCCTCAGGACCTAGGGCTGGCCACGGCCATGCTGCAACTGTCTGTGCCAGGCAGCAAAACCTCTGTGGGACCATCACCACCTCATGCCATGGCCCGAGACCCTGTGCAAGGACAGGTCAAAGGGCTACGGCTGCAAAACCTTTGGAAGCTGCACCCAACAGCCAGCACCACTGAGATCCCAACCCCAAAACAGCCACTGGAAGCATGAGGGCGATGCGATGGCTGTCACTGGTTCACTGGCAGCATCTCACGGGGCATCCCTGGAAGGGATGGACCCTGCCCCTTGCCTTGGGCCAATGCACCCACCTAACAGCAAGTAACAGCACACTGGTCAGAAGAGGGTGAAGGACAGATTAGAAACCTGCCCTACCTCCCCAAAGGCAAGAGGGAAGGCAGTGAGAAAGGACACCGCCACTCTATTGTCAAGCAGCGTGCCTGGTGGGCAGGTGCCAGCCAGCTCCTAGCGCCTGCCAGGCCCGGGGCAGTCCCCAGCGCCGCTGTCTGTATCTGGCGATCTCGTGGGGCTGTTGGTCCAGTGGTTATCCTAATTATTTACAGCAGCCCCACTGGGGTCTCTGCTGCGCTTGGCCCTGTACAAACTTGCAGCAGGCAAACTCCTCAGATGCGGCACCTCGCTGCAACACAGCACATGGCAAACAGATCAAATGAATGTGAAGAGAGAGCTGAGAAGAAGATAAGCAAAAAGGAAAGAGAAACACCAGTGTGTTTTGTGTAACAAACTTTCAACATCCCCCAGGTCCTAAAATGTACCCAGGGTTCCAACTTTGCATAACCGGTGCAAACAACCAGTACCTACTGTCAGCAGCTTGGTCAACAAAAGCAAGTGTTAGATTGCCACACTCAATGCAGAATAATGTTGGGTAGCTCAGAAAGCAGGACCTAAAAGTTAACCTGTGTTACCTAACATTCCAAAAAAGTCACATAAATTTATCAACGTCACTTTAGCTCGTAATTAAACCTTTTGCAAACAGCCTGCAAAATCAACCAGAAGGCACCAGCAGGTTTCATGATCTCGAGAAACTGAAGTTAAGATGGGATTTAAACTAGCAGGCAATATATCTACCAGATGGAGAGCTCAACATGCAGAGTGCACACTGCTAAATTGCGCTGTGTCAATAAAGGAGGTCAACAACAGAAATACACCCTGTGAGAAGGGAAACTGAGTCAACCAACAGGATAGTTCAACCCAGTCATTGCTGCCAAGAGACCTTTACTGTATGTGTCAGGACAATGACGGCTAGTTGTAGCGTCAACGAGCACATTGCGGGAAAAGCCACAGGATCCAAGCGACGAGCGGCAACATGTTGATAATTACTAGCAAGTCTATCATCATGGCAAACTGCAGTGAGAAACAGGATTAAACAGTAGGCGAAGATGGGTTGAACAATGGTTGATATTTAGCAGCATAATTTAAGTCTGAGCCTGTGAATCCTTCCATACTGACCCTTTAGCCCATCTGGGGGCCGCTCCACATAAAAGCAAAATACATTTACAAATAGCTAAAGCCAGAAGACAAACAAATCAGCTCTGATCAATAGGAAAGTACTCCCTGGAAAGCCCTGGGATTCTTGTTTATTTTACCTTTGAGTTCCCAGGTGGGAAGAGCTGAGTCCCTGGCTACAGCCAGAACTGACCTAGTCCTGACATGGCCTGAATGGTTCATGATCCAGCTTTTATCGTGGCCTAAACAAAATCCAGCAGCTCAGGGTCAAAGCCAGACTGCCCACACCACTGCTCGACTGAAGCAGAGATGCCCACATGCGTGAACGTGAGCCAGAAAGCCTCCTCTCTAGCACCCTGCAAGTGTGAGCATGACCCTGTAGCTTCTGGCACTTACCTAAGAGATGGGAAACATGAGTCCCACGATGGCTCCCGTACCTTATTCGGCTCCTCTTTAATGTATAGGACAGTAAGAGTTTTGAGATCAAGGGCTGGAGCCCAGCCCATCTCCGCCCTTGCTAAGTGTCCTGATTGCTATGGTGAGTGAAGAGCCCAGGCTGTAACAGGATGGTATTTCAAGTACTCCCACTTTATAGGACACTTAACTGCCTAAAACAGGATACCGCTGCAGGGAACAGGCACCTAAAAGTGAGGTGCTGTGGCATCTGATGGTTAGATATAAGTTCTCTACTGGACTTAAGCTGTGAAAGGTGCCAAATGCCTCTTCCTAGCCATGCTGAGCTGTGCCTGCAGTGTCTGGTGGCTGGCAATCATGCACTGCTAAAACACATAATGCATTAGTGTGGGACAGCTTTTGCATGATTTAAACTGAAATCAGACAGTTAAATAAATAAATAAATTTTAAAAATAAAAATCACAGCTTGTATGTTAAAGGGTCTCCTTTAGAATCAGACCCAGCATGAACATTGCTGCAAACACACAAGTAAATGAGAGGCTGAGCTGGTTCCTGGAAAGTCCAAAAGTGCTATGACAGAAATTTGACCCAATAAACTCAATGACTTGCTAACATCAGTTTTAAATAGGGTCAAGGAGTCTGATCTGAAGCTAGTGAAAGGAAAGAGCAAACCCAACTGATCCAGCAGCTCTTTGTACTCATGATGCGTGCTGTGGTGGCATGGCAGCTACAGAGAATCACCTTGAGTACATTTGCTTCCAAGCCTAACAGCCCGCTGGGACTTAACAGCAAAGACAGACTGCTAGGTGCTGGCCATCATGCCTGTGAAACTCAAAGCTAATAATATAGTCCTTGCTCTGCCTCCTTTAAGAGCGTCCAGATGCTTTTTCTTCCCCCTGAAACTGGACCTAGGCCACAGACTCCGCAGCAGGCAGGAGATGCTGTGTTGACACTGTTTGTTAACAATGGCCTCTCCTTCTCCCTCCTTCAAAAAGCGCTGAAATATTTTGACCAGATGCATCATTTCCAAAAGTGCTGGAGATCTGACAGAATGTAGCATCTATCATGCATTCAGCAATGGTGTTGAAAACAGATTACTTTCCTTTGTATTTGATAAGCGAACATGTCTATGTTTATTATGTGGTCCCCTGAGGATTTATTACAGGTTTACCGTTTCCTTTATTTGCTTTTTTTGTGCTTGTCTAGTGTAAATACTGAAATAAATATGAAGGTGGTTACAGCTTAGCAGCATTAATGACTTGTTGAAACAAAGTCCGAGAGTTTTCTTTTCTCTCCAATTGCTTTTCCTTCAAGTGCAAATATCATCTTTCTGAAGTATTTTAAAATTTTATTTTTGTTAAATGCCAAATCCCCATAAATGCATACTTTCTCCCTTCATTCACTCAAACTCTTGACAATATTTAAAGTCTCTCCTAACATTATTCATGGCAAAACATTTTCCTATTTGCAAATTATAACCTCCCCTATCCTTTCCATCTAGTCTGCTAAGCCTGTTACTACAGGTTGTTTGCTGCAACAGAAATTAGTACAATCATCGCTACAAAAGAAAACAAACCCTTCTGTCCTGGCACACACATTCAGGGTGGGTTCATCCCACTGAACTTTAGCCACCTAACAACAAGGCAATTAGCCCAAGTCAGTCATTTATGTTCCCTCTTTAATCAGTGGGGTGAGATGGGCATGTCCAGCCAGCAGCCCTCCTGCCTATCAGCCACTCATGGCTGCAGCCTACATGACCACCTTTGACGAGATATCTGATTTCTTGGGCAGATCATGGTAGGTGATACAAATCTGACTATAAGAGCCAAGCTGTACCTTTGATTATGCTGTTTCAATCCAACAAAATCAACACACTGCAATGAAATCTCAACCGAAGTGTATGCACCCAGGTCTTACAAAAAAAGGTGTTAGGCAAATCCTCACCAAACAAACAAGAGATCGCTCAATGGCACATTTCAAAATTTTCCATGAAGATTACATCCTGCCCCTTTTGGAAACTTGTGTTTCATCTATAAATAGTTCAGTTTCAACACTGGAAAAGAGCTGCACTGGGGGAAAAATAATAAAACTGTCACTTGTCACAGAAACACAAAGTGGAAAAACTGAATTTATTCAGGTCTCGGATGTTCTTCCTTTCAAGTGGACCACCACTGTGAACAAAGCTTTGAACAACTGAGCCCCTCGCAACTTGTTCTGTACTCTGGTTTATGCAATCTTTTGACCAAATAGTCTTAAGGAGCAGACAACAAAAAAGCCTGTCATTCATAAAAGACAGCACTGCCATACTTGTCTCTTAATTGGCAAAGTCTGTATCAGAGTAGCTAGAGTACTATTTTACCTAAAAACATCATCGTTCCCAGAGAAACCAGGACAGAAAGACTATAACATGGAATATTGCCAAAAAGGATCAAGAGATCTGATCTGAATATCTTCAGCTCTTCTAACCCTCCTACCTTTCCTAGAGACTCTCCGTAGATATTTTTGGAAATACAAGTCAGTATGCCAAAGGAAGCCAAGCGAGACAGTTGCCCAAATC
Source organism: Anhinga rufa (assembly GCA_013400875.1). NCBI lineage: Eukaryota > Metazoa > Chordata > Aves > Suliformes > Anhingidae > Anhinga > Anhinga rufa. Next base: position 11,361 of record VZTV01032345.1, on the reverse strand, counting down.
CTGTAAATTAGGCAATACTGAGATAAGCAGATAAATTCTGTTGTTATCTCAAGCACTCAAATGTAGTGAGTCTGTCCCCACGAACTGGCTCTCAAAATCCTGAGAGCTTATAATAGAGAGGGAGAAGGGATGGAGAGAGTAGATCTTGTGTCTGACATTTGATCCTCCCCTTACTCATCTTCCATGCATGAGCGTTACAGGTAGAGTTGCCTACGCTGCTAAATATTGAAAAGGTATTTGTAGCACATAGGTTTAGAAGAGGTTTCTACTTCACGTTTGCTCGTTTCCTCCCAGAAAGTAATTCTGCTCCCAACTTTTAGAGTGGTCACGTTCCCAAAATCTTTGTATCTGTCTCACCTGACCCATGAGGGTATCGAGAGGCCCTGTGAAATCACAAGCTGAGGTCGTGCTATGGTGCAGTCATTGCCGTCTGTACCCAAAATAACCAGATGAAAGTGAGCTCAGCTGTGCCAACGTATGCAGCAGCTATACATCTGGCTGAACTGTAAACACCATCGTAGGTGCTGCGTGCTATCACATGCCCCTGAACCCATGAACCCTGAGCACCCAGCCAGCTAAAACACCGGAGACAACCTGCCAGCTGCAGGGGTGTCTGGCAGACCTGCAGCACACCCTGAGGAGAAGGCAGGAGACCATGGATGAGCCTCCCCAACCCTTCCATGAAGATGCTAGGAGACACCAAGGCCATGCTCTGACCAGACTGGTGGAAATGTGAGGATGCCTGGGTTCCCATCCAAGTGTCTGTTAAGGGTCCCACCAGTAAAAGCCCTACCAAAAGAGTAGTGAGCACACTACCTACCTTCAACAAATGTCAAGAGTTTCAAACTCAGCATTACTTTCCTCAGTTGTGGGATGTCTGAGAAAATCCATTCATCTCAAGATGGGAGTCAACAATGAAAGGGAGTTTCAAGATATTAAGTATATGTGCTGAAGGAAAATGGACCATTCAGTGAGCAAATGTAAAATTTTACACTTTATCAGCAGCCAAACACTTCCTCAGGGTAGCGCTTGGGATGTTGGAGAAAATGAAGTACAAAATCCCACTGCTTCACATCACTACTTTCCCCAACACTAATTCTACCCCAGATTTACTATCATCCTAACATCTAAACCTAGAAAACTGTTCTGGTACTCTAAACAAACGGTTCTTTTGTCATTACCCTTGACAACAATTTGATGTTTATTCTGTATTTGACAGTTTGCAGCAAGCTCCACAACCCAGCCTAAACCAATTCTGAACTGCAAGGAAATGTGTGACCAGAACAACAGAACAAAAGACGATTCTTCCCAATCCACAAGTGCAAGTCAGAAGTAAGAGCATTTCAGTGACTTCTAAGAGGGAAGCAAATCACAACAAGGGAATACACCAAGGAAACCAATTTACTAATACACCATGAAGCTTAAAAAGTAATTAAAAAATATACAATTACTAATCCAATTTAAAAATGGTTATTACAACTATATCCCCATTTGCAAATAATTTGAAAATAGGGGAAAAAAGTTTTCCAGGCAATCCCACCATCATACTTACCTAAATTTAATTTCTATCCCTTGGGATTTGATTATCAAGTAAAGCTTAGTAGATCTTTCTCCCTCTCACATCTTCAGTCTCATTCTTCTTATACCTTCTCCTTGTTATCCTAAAGTCTCCTTCTTTCCCAGAAATCACTGAGAAAAGCATCAACATTTAGGCAACAAGAAAATAAAATTATCGGTACACTGAGGAAAGTGTGTACAAAAGCAGCCCAAACCCCCCGCAACCTCAATAAGCCATTTCTCATACCTCCTCAATCAAGGCAACCCAATAGCCTGTACACAAATCTCAACAAGAAGATGCTGCAAATACAAACACGCCCTTAGGTTTTTAAACAGCATTGTTGAGTTTGGGTTTATGTAGGGCTTTGATATACGCTATTTTTTTTTTCTCCAGGAACCGATTGTGACCTCTAGTATTTACAGTTCAAAGTTTCACTTTGTGGGATGAGGTTAAGAAGTGCCATCTGTGTATATTTCAACCACCAAGACACACTAAGGTAGAAATATCTTGTTAAAAACTGTGTAACAAAAAATGGGAATATACAGCCTGCACTGTGCATAGACAGAAACAGGGAGAAACAAACATTTTTAGTGACAGCTACGTTGCACAGTAGCATTTTCTGAAATGGAAGAAGTTGACTGACAAAATAGCTTTTATCTGAGATAAAACATCTCATTTATTTTCTAAAGTGTGCTGTGGTAAACATTTCTCTTTTTATTACTGGGGATAACCATTTTAGCAAAGAAATTGCTTGTTTACAATAGGTTGAGCTGCAGATAACTCCCTATTTTATTTATTTCCATGCAGAAGATAGCTTTTATCTCAGTAAAAAGTTATTTTGTCAGTCAGCCTTCCACTAAATATTTTCCTCACATAGCCAGAGACATTTTCCTGTCTTTTGAAACAAAAATACACCACTCCTATGAAATCCAGGGATGAAGTGGAAGGAAGCACATGCAAAAGCAACAGGGCAGCCACAGCTTTTTATCAGCTGGAACAGATCATACAGCTGAAGAGGGAAAGTCAAATTCCTGCAGGCTGGAGGGTCACATATCTAAAACGCATCTCACCTATAGAGCAGAACAGAATATAGAACCTATATGGCCGGAATATAGGATTTAGGTAGCCAGAGAAGATCCAGAAGCTAACTTTAAAATAATGGGCACTATTCTTGCTTTGTTCTTTTAGGAAAATAAACATAAGCGTTCAAAACCACCGCTACTAACCATCACGGGTCATCCTTCACTTCAGCTCCACTTAATACACCAAGTAACAACCAGGGCTGCCATCTCACAGCTCACAGTATCACACCATCTTTCTGAACGAGGTCCCTCACAGTTGCCTCCCTGGTCTTTGCAGCCTTCAAGCTGCCGCCTTCTCTCCCCATAGTGCAGGATGCATGTGCGGAGTGCAAGTGCCTAAAGTCCCGGGGAACACCACGAGTGTGCAAAAGCCCCACGACACACCAAGACACCTCCTCCCACCGGAGGGAGGGAGGGAGAGAGGAGCCTCCACCCGTCTGTTTCCATCATCTCCTAACTGTATAACCTGCAGGGATCCCACCCCAGCCATGTGAGAGAATGTGTTTCCCTGGGCAGGGGGAGCCTCGGAGGGCAGTTCGGGTGCTAATTGCCCCTTGCTGACCCTGAAAGCAAGTCCTTGCAGCAGCCAGAAGCACCACCCCTAAAAGAACTGGTCGCCCTGCAGATCTGCCCCCCAGACCTCACAAGGCCCCAGCAGCCCCATCTGCCTCGCTCCCCAAAGGCAGGGGCGTGAGGCCAGGGCACACCCCGACACTGCTGAGGTGCCCGGCACGTGTCCCGAGCTGTCACCCTGCGCTCGCCCTCCGCGCCCAAAGGTGCTCCTGCGCTTACAGAGACGCCTTTTCCCTAGAGTTTGTTTTTTCCCCCTTTAATCTCAAATGTTCTTCACATACACAAATAACCCCCCAATGCCTTGCATCTCAGGCACAGCTGTGGCCTCTCCTTTTTATCAGAAGGGCTAAACCAAAGTATTCCATCTTCTGTTACATTTGTATGGAGAAGGCACAGAGCTGGAGATCCAGGTTCATTAGCATAATGACTTTTAAATTACAATAATAATGAAGATCTTTTAACAAGCCTTCAGTAAAAATCCCAAGTTTACTGCAGCACAAATGAGCTCTATCTTAATTTGTATTTGCTGATAGTCAATAACCCCACTAAATGCCACTGGAGATTAAAAGCCAAAGAAATGTAAAAGGCGACACTTGAGCTTGCATGCCCTCAAAAACGCTTGGGTGTCTATCCCTCACTGTGGAAAACTAGCTCTCCTGAGGAGCACTACCTTCCCAAAACTGTGTCACACCATGATATTTTACATTTATCTGGACCACTTGAAAGCCGTAGCATGCAGTCAGGTTGGGTTTTGTCTGCTCGGGTGAGTTAGGCTGGGTTCCCTGGGGAGTTTGCACACACATCTATTGTATCCCGGCAGGCTGTCATTGATAAGTGGGAATACTTGTGGTAGCACAGCCAAGCAGGTGCCAGCAGCATTTGCAATGTGATACCCAGGCAAACTTGTGCAACATTTGAGCAAAGTTGAGGCTAGCACCAGCCTTCCCCCCCAGCACCGGCAGGGCCCTCGGTACAATGTTTAACATGCGCAAATGCAATGTGACTTGAGCAATGTTTAACCCGTTTTTTGACCAGATAAATCCTAATTTTATGTTATTGTGAACATCAATGTGGACAAAACCTGATTTTTTAATGATCCTGTCAATTTAAGCCATATATTTGTTAGTAACACTAAGAAATCACAGACTGATCAACTCTTGACCACCTGTTTCAGAAGCCCAGAGTAAGATCCTGCCCCCTGGACAGCAAGGGCAGGATTTCAGCAAGGTCCAGACTTCACCCCAGTTGTTAAAACAACATAAACCTAACGACGCTATGTGCAGGCATGGGAATATGAAGTCAAGCTCTGCTTTTCTGTAGGAAAGCCTTGAAGGTAGAATGGAAAAAGGAAAATGTATCTTTTGAAGGGACGCCTTGGGGCACCCCTGGAGCACATCTGGATTAGTTTCATTCAAAAGGGGTCCGGTTTGTTCACTCACATGGCTCCGTGCAACAGGTACAGGCAGAAGGGCACCCAGAGAGATTCACTTCAAAAGAGATTCACTTCAAAAGCTCCCTCCAGATCCAAAGCAAAATGCTAATATCCACACCACCCACATTCTTCCCTCCTCGGCGTGGGTGGGTTCCTGACCAGCTGCGGGGGCACAGCCACGCAGGTACCCTGGCACCATGGCAAAGGCAGCACCACGGCACCAGGGTGAAGGCAGCACCATGCACATGCCGAGCCTGCCTAGGGCTGCCCACCATCCCACATAGCTTCTGACGATGTTTGCACTGTTAGGGTAAGTTTTAAACACCGAGTGTGCTGTTCTCAGGTTTTATGAAATTTATTATCTTTGTTTGCTTGGTTTTCATGATTCTTAAAGCTTTCTTTATATGCAGAAGGCCAAAACTACCGTGTTTATTTGAATAAACCCCAAATCAAATTAAAATACGCTGGTTTTAGCCAAGTATTAAAGTCTCAAACTCATTTAACTGAGTAGCACGGCTCCTCACTAGCATTGCACACACTCACATGCCTCCACAGCACAACACATTGCTAGGTGGAAATAAGATTTTTATAGCAGCAGTGTTACTTCCGACTCATATATAGCTGTAAACCCCCAAATTCGTCAAGAACTCCAATCCTTCCCTGACCTGAAGAGCAGCTGTGAGCAGGGCAGGACTTCGGGTTTGTCTGGGATGAGAAGTTAACTGAAAAATGTGTCTATGGAGTAGCCATTAACTTGCAGGTCATTTTAGCAGATGATTTGCAGGTATTTTGCAACACTTAGAGATAACCTTGTGGTGGAGTACTTCTGTCTGAGGTTGGTCTCTTTCTTTTTGGTTGTTTTTTTTTTTCAAAAGCATCTGATAAAACAGAGAAAGCAGGCAGGTGAGACTTTCTGGACACAATCACACACTGCCAAATTTCAGATTTAAAATGTCTGCCCTTTCAATTTCCAAACAGCACACTTCTCCAGATTAATATCAAATGGAGTTCAGTCCTTGTCAAAATGATTTTAAAATCCTACCCATAAAAAGCTTTAATCTTTCAAATATCTCAAGACATCCAGCAGACAGCCAATTTTGATCAACATCCCAGCAGAGTTTCAAAGTTCACACCTTCACCAAACAAGAAAACAACGCTGGAATGATGAAGCTCCTGGTTACTTAAGAAAGGAGAGGTCTTCATTCCTACCTCCAATTTCATCCACTTAAGCTGCATAAATCATTAGATTGAGAAAGGAATAGTTCATGTAATCTGTTTTTCTGTTCTGAACACTCTCCTCACCGAGTCTAAATGAAGCTTCTTGCTCCAAGTTGACTTCTTATCTTCTGCTACTAGATAAAGAGCTACTGGTTTAGACAGACAATGACCTGCACCTTAATCCACATGTTTTTCCTTAAGGTCACAAGCCAACTGCCTGTTTTTTTCTGCAAGTCCTCACAGGACATAGAAATGGCATTTATGAGCCACCTTACCACATTAGCTGCCCCCCAGCATTTTGGAAGAAACAGGAGTGGCTTGTCAGGTAATACACTGCAGTAAATTTAATCAGTTCAGTTAATATCACTTTCATTTTCCTGCAGCAAAAAGGACCTCGAGCCTGCAAACACAGGGAGAGCATGGCTCACTCCCCTGAGGCCCCACTGCAAAACCATGACTACTGACATAAAACAAGCGCTGCCAGGATTATGCCACAGTTTGATTACTATTTTTTCAATACAATCATCCAAAATTAAGCATTTCCCAAAGTGTCATTTTATGTACCTAGTACTTCAGCTATTTTTTGCAGAAAGAATACAAATATTAGCTTTAGGTTGCAGAGAGGCAGCGAGGAATGTATCTGGTTAAACTTCTGAAAGTCAACAGAAGTATGGGATCAGGTCCACAGTAAACTTTATAAAGTGGCACCTGCAGAGGAAATTACTCATTGCATGATTGATGCCACAATTAGAGGCACAAAAAGTAATTACATGATAAACAAGCAACCAAGCAGAAGAAGAATGATATCCTAAGAGCATGTATGTGCTCATATAACAGTTTATACTGGACGATATTGAGCAGTCTTCACACACACAGAGACACAAATTCTCTGAGGAAGTTAATGGCACAGTACCCCTCCCTCTCCCCTCCCTTCCCAAAACAGCACTGATTTGGAGGCTGTATTTGGCCAGTATCTCCAGCTCTACTAAAGCAACTCCAGTACAATCAGCAGCGTTACACAGCTATTACACAGCCATAAGTCATTGCTTTCAGCATCGCCATTTCCCACAGGAACACACGCCAGCAATGCAAACCAGCCCAGCTCCGCCAGCGTCACATCCACCTGGGCCACATCGGCAGAGAACTGGTCTGAGGTCCAAGGACCTACTGGCCAAACCTCCCCGTATGCAGAAGGAACTAAACATGTTTTGTTGCTAAAAAAGCAGAGATACCAAATCTCAACTTTTTTTTTTTTTTCTAAGAGAGAAAAAACAAGGGAGGGGAGACGGCATTACAGATACATGTGCATTCCCTACATCTTTGCAAGTTACATCATTTATTACCTCTGTGCAACCACATCAGAAAACCTTCAGCCAAGGTACCACCTCAGCTGAGGGAGTACATACCCCTCCACGCACACGCGTATTTATTCACCCTTGTGATGTACATTTACTAAACAATTTCAATGCACCACTTCAATCCACAGCACATGGGCTTGATACATTTTTGTGGTTCCTCTCCAAAAATTTCACAGATAAATTGCTGCCTCAGGAAACCAAAAGCTGCGCACTAAACTGCAAGTGGGTTAGTTCTGCCCATGCCCCTGTACTGGTCTGATAAGCAGAATTACGCCCTTTATGAGCCCCGAACGCTTGCTTACCTGAGACTGACACTTTCATGAGGGCTTCCAGGGGTCTGTTGTTGTCCAGATCGCGACTGAGTTTAAGTTCTCCGGTGGCAGAGTCCAAAAGAAGCAAGTTTAAATCATTGCCTTGCACAAAGGTGTAGGCCAGGCTGTCGGACACATCGGGATCATGAGCTGGGATCTTGCCAATCACACCAGAGGGGAAACTGTTAGACTTGTTGGTCACATAGTTGTTGAAGAGTATCTGGAAGTCCTGCAGCACAGGTGGGTTATCATTCTGATCCAGAAGGCGGATGTGCACTGTTGCCCGGCTCACAAGCGGGGCAGAAGTAGCCTGTACCACGATCACGTACTCTGTCCGGCTCTCATAATCCAGGTCCATCAGGGCCGTGAGGTCTCCGTTGAGCAAGTCTAGCTGGAAGACCTCAGGGATGTTCCCCTCTACGATCTGGTACATGATCTGTGCGTTGGTCCCCTCATCAGGGTCAGCTGCACTGATCCGTGCCACAATAGAGCCCACAGGGCTGTTCTCCTCCACAAAGATGTCAAATTCATCCTTCTCAAAGACAGGAGGGTTGTCGTTGATGTCCAGCACAGTCACTTGGATATCCACAGAGGCTTTCAGCGGTGGGCTGCCCCTGTCCACAGCGAAGGCCCGCAGGCTGTAGACAGCCACGTTCTCGCGGTCCAACTTACGCAGTGTGCGTATCACTCCAGAAGTGGGCTCAATGTAGAAGTCTCCATCTCCATCGTCACCGCCTTGGAACGTGTAGACGAGACGGCCATTGAGGCCTGAGTCACGGTCGGTGGCAGACAGCTGCAGCACACTGGTGGACAGCGGCACATCCTCAAAAACCGAGCCCTGGTAGCGGTCACGCAGGAAACGGGGCGCGTTGTCATTGGCATCCAGGATGAGGATCTCAACATAGGTGGTGTCTGATTTCTGGGGGATGCCATTGTCGTGGGCTGTAATGGCCAGCGTGTAGGAGGCCTGGTCCTCGTAGTCCAGCTCCATCAGGGTGGTGATGGTGCCTGTGTCAGGGTCGATGCGGAACTGGGGGATGTTATCATCCAAAATATAAGTGATTCTCGCGTTCTCCCCCGTGTCTTCATCGGTGGCACTGATAGTGACAATAGAGGTGCCAATGGGCTTGTCCTCACTGACGCTCACTGTGTAGTGGGAGCTCTGGAAGACCGGGCGGTGCGTGTTGGCATCCGTGACGTTGATAAAGACCTGGACGGTGTCAAAGCGAGTGCCGTCAGAGGCAGTGACTGTGAGCACATACTGCCTTTCCTGCTTGTAATCCAGGGGCAAGGCCAGCGTGACCAGCCCCCCTCCACTCTGACTGGTGATGGCAAAACGGTTCCTGGTGTTGCCGCTGGTGATCTGGTAAGTCACGACACTGTTAACGTCCCTGTCCACTGCTGTCAGGGTCAGGACACTGCTGCCCACAGCCGCATCCTCGTTCAGTCTGAGGTGATACACCTTCTCTGTGAAGGTGGGGTTGTTGTCATTCACGTCCAGGACAGTGATGGACACACTGGCTGAGGAGGTCATGACCGGCACGCCATGGTCCCTGGCTTCCACCCCAAAGTGATAGTTCTCGACAGTCTCTCGATCTAGCTCTGCAGCCACCGTGATCCACCCCGTGCTGTTGTTAATCTGAAAAGGAAACCCAGAGTCACCTGCTACAGGGGCACCTCCAGCAGAGGGTGCCATCTCTATGAGTTTGTACTCCAGGCGGGCGTTCTCCCCAGAGTCAGCATCCACGGCCTGGATGTGCAGCACTGAGTAGCCCAGAGGAACGTTCTCCAGCACCGTGGCCTGGAAGGGAGTGCTCACAAAGATGGGGGCATTGTCATTCACGTCCACGACCTGCACCGACACCATGCCACTGGAGTTGATCAAGGGAGGCCTGCCCCCATCCTGGGCTTTGATCCGGAGCGTGTACTCCCGAATAGTCTCATAATCCAGAGGGTTGATCAGGTCAATGGCACCGGAGAAAGAGTGGATGTAGAACTGGCCTTTCAGGTTGCCACTCACGATGCTGTAGTGCACCTGGGCATTGCTGCCCCGGTCCCGATCTGTGGCCTGTACCTGCAGTATCTGGCTGTTGACTGGGGCATCCTCTGGCACTTGCACCAGATAGCGTTTCTCGCTGAACTGAGGGTAGTTGTCGTTCTCATCCTCAACGGTGATGTGCACCATAGCTGTAGCGCTGCGTGGTCCCGGATCCTTGCCTTGGTCATTGGCTTCCACCACCAGGTGGTACTCAGAGACCTCCTCACGGTCCACTGGGGCTCGTGTCCTCACAACCCCGGAGCGCGGGTCGATCTCAAAGACCCCGTCACCAGCTCCTGGCTCCAGCAGGCGGTAAAGCATGTTGGCGTTGGCTGGGGCATCGCCGTCGGTGGCACGGATGGTCAGCACCTCGTAACCCACCTCCAGGTTCTCCCGGATGCTCTCCCGGTACTCGGGCTGCTCAAACACTGGCTCGTGGTCGTTGGTGTCGCTCACGGTCACCGTCAGATAGGTGGTGGCCGAGCGGCGGCGCGGGGAGCCATGGTCGGAGGCGGTCACCTTCAGCACGTGAGTGTCCTTGGTCTCCCGGTCGAGGCTGCGGGCGGTGACCACGCTGCCTGTCTCGGCGTCGATGGAGAAGTAGTCGTTGGAGCGCTCGTCGAAGAGTGCCTCCATAGAGTAAGTCAGCCGGCCGGCCTCGCCCTCGTCGGGGTCCTGGGCCCGCAGCACGATGACCGGCGTGCCGGCCGGCTCGTTCTCGGCGATGGAGACCTGGTAGCTGGGCAGCTGGAACTGCGGGGGGCTGTGGGGGCTCCGCGCCCGCCGCGCCGCTCGCCGCCCTCCGCGCTCCTCCC
>VZTV01032337.1:272-11963 GCA_013400875.1 Anhinga rufa | reverse complement strand
CTATATATATCTATAATTTATCTCTAAATACTAGGCCTAACCAGGTAGCTAGCTAGATTTGTTTTAGGTGCAGTTACTTCCTAAACCATCTTTTATGTTAAAAATAACAAACAAGAAATGTATGCAGTCAAAAGCATGTCAGAGTCCTTTAGCTATTAATTCACCGTAGTGATGCATCTAGTCTGTTGTTGCCTGTATTTTTAGCAACTGGATAAGAGATTAGAAGTTGGTTAATCAAGGTATGCTTCTTTTCCTTTCATGTCATCATTTTGATTAATTTTTACTTACCCAGCTCTTTCCTGCCTTTGTTACCTCCTTTTTGTATACTGTCAGATTTTGACAACTTTTGAGCTACATGACTTGTTTTCTCAGACCACATTCTGATGATTTCTCAACACATAAGCCTTTATATACTGCAGTATGCCAGAGAACTTTGTTTATGAACTTTGTTTATGAACTTGGGTTTAATGTATATTAAGTTTATAGATATGCATTAAATGTATATCTGTTTATGTATATTATTGTTCAAACCTGTGAACTTTAGCTGATGAGCTTCAACATACAAAGAAATGCTAAAGACATTTCTAAGAAATAAAATAGAAAGCAAAACATGTAACAGTTTGTTAAAAAGACTAATTACAATGTTACAGCCATCTTAAATGAACAGTTTCTGAAGACTTGTCAGGTCTAGCTTACTATAAAGAGAATGCTAGAGATATTTTAATCGTTATTTAAATTCTATCAAACATCATATGATGTTTATTCAAGAGGAATTCAATAGTTATTTCTATATCAAATATAATGATGATTTTCAGTCTTTTTTCTAAGAAAGGAATAACAATTATTGAAGCCAGTTTGGTAAAATAATGAAATTAGTTTGGCTCCACTGTATCTCATTTGAAAACCTCAGGTGAATGAAAATAAATTCTAATATTAATGGATAGATTCATATGCAAATAGAATAGCATGCCTTATAATAAATGAATGGCAAAGATAATACTTTTGTATATCTGCTAGGTTTTTTTCATTACGGTTAATTCACAGCAGCACAAATTTCAGAAAGATAAACAGTTTTTTTTATGTATCTGTTTTTAAAAGCACAAAATATCTAACACCACAAATTTAAAGTTGACTTTTGGATTGATGCTAGATTATCAATTACTTTCAGTAGATTTTAGGTGGGGTAATTTTGGAACATTTGTCTTAAGAAACAGATTAACTATCAGTAGAACCATTTAAAAGAGATTGTGTCTTAAAGGTTTAAATGAAAATTCATTAACGTTTCTTAAAAGCCAGCAAACTGCAGGAAAAGGTAATAGCATGCAAGCTCAGACCCAATGAGACGAGACACTTCTTAGTAGCTTTTAAGTCCTCTTGTGTCACTGTAAACCTATAGACAGGTAATAAACCTTTTAGAATGACTAAGAGAATATCCCATGACAATTTAAGTGATATTAGCATAAATCTTTTGTAAATATATACACTTTATGAAATACAACATTAAAATGCTTGCTTATATGTAGATGATCTGTGGACATCTGTATGTCAGTTGTTCAAGCAATTTAAAAGAAAGGTAGTTTCATTTTGGAGTCACTTTGCTTGACTCCTTCAGTGACAGGCACTGCAGCTATCAGTAGAAAATGACAGACCCTGACATATAACTAGCAGTTTTATTAGAATACTGAATTTATTCTGGTTAAAAATGTTCTGTTCTGTTTCTTCAGGGAAGAAAAAGTCTCTTTTCTTTAATTTTTTTTTTAAAAACAACCCAAACAAACATTCCACAATATTGAATAGAAACCTAGATAGATTACAGATTTTAAGTGTATCCTGAATCAAGCCTTTTACTGAGTCATTTTTTCAGAATAATAATTACAAGAGACAGTAGTAATACCTAGCTGTCATGGTTTAGCCCCAGTCAGCAACTAAGCACCACGCAGCCGCTCGCTCACTCCCCCCACCCCTGTGGGATGGGGGAGAGAATCGGGAGAGCAAAAGCAAGAAAACTTGTGGGTTGAGATAAGAACAGTTTACTAATTAGAATAAAATAGCAATAATAGTAATGATAATAACAATGATTAGAATAATAATAATATAATTAAGAGTAAAAGAACAAGGGAGAGGAACAAAACCCAGAAAATCACAAGCGGTGCAACCGCTCACCACCCGCCGACCGACACTGTCGGTTCCTGAGCTGTGATTGCTGCCCACCCCGGCCAACTCCCCCCAGTTAATGTACTGGGCATGACGTCATATGATATGGAATATCCCTTTGGTCAGTTTGAATCGGCTCCCTTGGCTGTGCCCCCTCCCTTCCCGGCTTCTTGTGCTCCCAGCAGAGCATGAGAGGCTGGAAAAGTCCTTGACAAGTACAGCACTACCCAGCAATAACCAAAACATCAGTGTGTTATCAGTATTATTCTCATACTAAGTCCAAAATACAGCACTATACCAGCTACAGTGAAGAAAACTAACTCTATCCCAGCCAAAACCATGACACTAGCTTTTATAAAGATTTATCATTTATACATTTTAAATGACTTTATGAAGTGGCAAATCTTTTGTTTCCTCCTTTTTTTCAGGTCAGAAAATGGAAACAGACCTGCTCAAATTCAGCCAGAAAACTGTGACAAAATTTGGAACTGAACCCTTACCCCTGATTCCTTGTTGAGGTTCAATCTGTTGTAGCACAAGGAACCAGAAAGAGATACTTCTCTGCTGAAACTGTGCACATCTAAAAGTGCTTGAAGTATTGATAAAGAAAGGTTAGTGGCAACAGCAGTGTGTGACTGCTACTCTGGTCCTGATTCAAGCTTACCCAGTGGGAGGAAGGCTGGGCTGCTGTGGACATGACTTAAGGAAATGTAGGTGGAATCTGGAACAAATAATTTCTGATTTATTGAATGAAAATACTGAAGCTCAGAATCTTTTAATCTGCTTGGCTGAGAAAGTTCTCCCTATTCAGTTACAAATAAAGACACTTTTTTCCTATGTTAGTAAATAAAGAGAACTGGTAAGAGCATTTTCTAGACACCAGCTCAGAGGATTTGGTGGCAACAAATGATCACAATTTAACCTGCTTAGAAAGATGCTCAAGGATAGCTGTGTTTTCTATAATGAGCTCATTCATGTCTATATGTCAAAGATACACATTTTAAAAGCTCTCCAAAAAGATATAGCACTTAGTCAATTAATATAACAAACCTGATAATCTTTATTTAAAGAAAATATGTCTAAATTGTGCTTACTCAACTTAATTCAAAGTGTCTGTAAACTTATACACTGATCATCTTTACCTGACATGAAAGCATTTCACTCATGTCATCCTCACACATACCAAAGATATTTGTCTTTAAAATTAGGTTGTTTTAACTCTACTTTTTTTTTTTTTTTTTTTTTTTCTGGAGAGAGTTAATCTATTATTAGAACTGTTTTTGACAAGATTCTTACCAAGTTTTATTTAAAAAAAAAAATTAAAAATTGCACTAAAACCTATCAGGGGTTAACTTTAAAAGACATTCTTGTATGTTTTACTCTGTAAGTTTGCTTTGTTGCATTGCCAAATAAATGCAATTAGGTAAAAATCTAATGCTGAAAATCAAGTTAGCCTTCAGTTAAGAATCAGTGACTCACAAAAGGTACTTGGTTAGTTAAAACTTCAGAAGTGGAAATCTAATTAATACAACATAGTTCAAAATGTTCATCCATGACTGAATTTGCAAAATAGCAGCTGGTGAACAGAATATTGGAAAAATAAATAAAAAAAAAGAAATGAAGAAGCAGGGTGGCTTAGAGGGTAAAACACTAACTTTTATCTCTTATTTGATTCTGTGTTTGATCATCCACTGAGGAAACAGTCTAGATCACAAATCCACACTTAATTTATCAGCATGGCCATGATCCCCACCTCTGCTTTTAAAGTTTATGACTAATCTATCATGGAGTTTTAATAGCCTCCAGCAGAAGAAAGAATTCTGGCAGGTCAGCATTGCGGTCACTATACAATAAGAAAGATCCATGGTCTATAGACAGAAATATTGTCACCTTTACACCTCCCTGGTACATATGGCTTTGAACAATTTTCAGGTGAGTACATTCTCAACCTCAGTTCACATATAATGTCCTGAAAAGCTCTCAGTAATATTCTCCACCTTATTCAGATCTTCCTCAGGGAAAAGGTTCTGAAATCCAACTCATAAAGACCTAAAAATTTTCAGTGTTTATCCTCATACTTCAAATAATATATCTGCCTTCCCTTTACACATAATTTAAACAGGTAATTATTAGAAACTTCTCCTGATATTCATTCTGTCTTGTCTTCCACCTGCATGGCACCAAAGTCTCCTCTTCAAGTTACTGACAGGTGAACATAGTTCAAGAAATCACATTTGAAGTGAAACAAAATGCTCATTTTAACACACTAATTTTAGGCAGTTTTTTAGCTACCTTATTTACTAGCAGATAAATACTATATCAGGGCCTATAAACCATGCTATTTTCTGCATAGAGCACAGATGAGCTCTAGCCCTGTAAATATGGTTTTGCCACTGCTGGGAGCAAGCATCAGGCTGTGGCAGGTCCCAGGGGGCACTGAGCTGGGTTTACCAGGTGCCCCATGGCCAAGTGCCCATTGCACAGTGCATCTGAGCTCCAGCTCTGTGTCACTGGGGAAATGGGCTGACAGCCCCAGGGAGTCCCTGCCAGACAAACAGCCTCTAGGGGTATCGGGGGCTGCAGGGCAGCTTTCACCCCTTCCCTGGTAGCAGTGGGAAGGGAACAGGTGGCGATGGGAAAATGTATTAAAAGAAAGCCAAGGGAACCCCAGCACTGGTAAGGAAAAATATCCTGCCATTGACATCATACTCCTCCTAGTGAAGACCTCAAGATACTCATAACTCATCATAAACATCCTCAGTCTTCTTCACAAAGACTAAAACAGTCAACCTTGAGACACATTGGAACCTTGAAAGGGTGAGCATAACTCCAGAGAAGAGGGACAGATACTAGAAACATTCAGATAACAATTTTAATATTGTATTAATAGGGCTTTTCTGTTTTACTTGCATGACTTGGACTATTAGAGCATTACAGCATTAACTGTACTAATATACTCTTAGCTGTATGAATATGAGGTGTTCCCTTTCACCCATAAGGAGATTTTGGGTGTAACAGAACAAACATGTATAGGTCCTGCAGAAACACCGACATGCTGAATTAGCTGCTAAGGCTAGCTCTTTTCTCTGCATCACTCATTTCCTCATACCAGAAGCTTATCTTAGTAAAAGGAGACATGATTAACAGATGGAAAGGCAGGAATTAGACAGTCTATATAATTTGTTTCTCTTTTGGGATTGCTTGTTCTCAAGGCTAGGAATCCTCTTCCAAAATGAAGAGAAATTAGAGTCAGGAATGGTACTATGGCAGCACCAGTACAACACAGCCACTTGAACATCTTGAATACACTGACATTAACACTGTAGCACTAGTGGTGTACTTTTGAAATTAATGTCATAGTCATTCCCATCTTCCAGTCATAGCATCACAGAGTCACTCAGGTGGGAAGGGACTTTGGGGAGATCTACCAAACAGCAGGGCCAGCTCTGGGGTCAGAGGAGGCTACTTAGGGCTTTCTCCAAGCAGGTCTTGAAAACCTCCAGGAATGGAGTCTACACAGCCTCACTGAGCAACCTACTCCTAATGCTTGCCTTCCCTTGTGAGGAAAAACCTTATTCTTATATCTAGCCTTAAGCATCTTATTTCAATTTATATCTGCTCTTTTTGTCCCACCCCCCTCTCTGCAGCCGTGTCTTCTCCAGGATGAAGAAGTCCAGCTCCCTCAGCCTCTCCTTACATAGCAAGTGCTCCAGCATTGATTAGCTTGACATGCCTCCTTTTACCTTGCTTCAGTTTATAGATGCCTTTGTTGTACTGGGTGGTCCAAACTGGACACAGCATCTATGTATGATCTAATGAACAATGAATAGAAGGGATACTCACTTCCCTGAACCTACTGCCTGTGTCTCTATATATAATAGCCCAGGATACTGCTTGTTATCTCTGCTAGCCAGACAGGCTGCTAGCTCATACTCAGCTTGCTTCCAACCCAGACATTAACACTCCTTCAACATAGCACAGGGGGAAAGATAAAGGCCCTGGGCTGAGCTTAAATAGAGCTCCTAGGCCCATTGGTATGGGTGGAGATTCCAGGTGGTTCTGGTCAGTCTTAGGTCTCAGGGCCCTGCTGCACTGTACCATTTGGCAAAGTAGAAGTAGTCTTCATTTACCTGATCACAGAACTTTACAGTCCAAATACTTTTGAGGACTTGACTTCTGACCATTCCTCTTAAGCATCATGTTACAGAGAGTACTGTGCAGGAGCAAATAATAAGTACATTTGTGGATAAAATGTTATGTCCTAATGCATTTCTTGACTTGTTCAAGAATATCAACTGTGTGCTTGAAAAGACTGCTATTGCTAATTTGGTTCAGGAAATGTTTATGATTTCATAAGCAAACAGTGTGGCCAAAGGTGTCATTAAGTGCCATCACTTAGAGTATTTGTTTGGATAGCCTACAGATAAATTGAGTAAAATGTTGAAAGATAGAGGATAATTAGATTTGTATTAAGAAAGGCAAAATGTGTATATTAAGAAGCAGGACTTTCCTTCTAAGAATGATGTCGGAATTCAGAAGCAAAAATATACTATTCTGCTTATTGTGACAATAACTCCATTTAAAACTAGACTCAGTAAGAGATACATTTAACTACTTGTAAAGATCTAATTTTCCAGAAAAATGTTTGATATATATCCCTGATGACCTAATTCTTCTGCTTAGTCCAAAAACCAGGTTCAGCATGAGGAATGGCAGTAAAAATTTCTCATCCCAGTAATATGCTTGGTTCAGAGGCATGTTTCTGAAAAGAGACAGAAGAGGTCTAGCTTTTTGACCATTCAGTACCTGGCAAGTGCACTGACATTGTCTGCTAGTGCACTAATTAGTCTCAGCTGAGGCCATGGTTTTATCAATGTGGACACTTGGCTTCTGGCAATTGGATTGAGGTCACAAAACTCATTTTATGTAGTTCTTGAACTCTGAATTAAAGGTATATGTGTACAAGTGTTATTTGTAACTTGTTACCCTGCTAGAACTGCACTAAGTCAGTACAGTATTAGGGCGATTTAATGCCACTGCCTATGTGCTAACCATTCTTTTAGCCCATGTGTATTAACCCTTGCAATTTGGAGCAGTGCCCTGTCACTGCCTCACTCTGGAAGCAGCACCTTAAAAAGGTGTTATTTCTGAGAACAACATCTTGGTGTCAGCAAAATACTAGTTACATGCTATGTAATTTCTAAAAGTACAGTCTTCAAAGAAAGGTCTTTCAGAGAATCGATGGAAGGCCGTAAGTAAAAACTTTGATGTTCTTTAGGTAGGCAAGTCTCTACGGTGACCAGAGTTTTCAGCTGTGAAATTGGTCATACTGTCATTTTCTCCTGGTCTAATTTCCCTAACCACTGCTAACTACAGTTAAGTTTATTGTTCTAGATATGTATACTAAGATCTATTCTGTATTAGTGATTACTTCTTAATGCTTCCTACTTCACTGTTTCTCTCCCATCCTTGCTTGGAATCCTATTTAATGGAATCCTGTTTAGTTGTTCATTTCTCTGTACCCTCTAGTCCTTCACTGTTTTCTGTTATTTATTATCCTATTTTTCCTTTTCTCTTTATCTAGTGCTTTTGTCTAAGTCCAATCTGTTCATTTCCATCTCTATGGGAACACGAATAAGGGGCTATGCCGGGGCCAACTCTGTTTCCATATTTATGTGACAGCTAGCCTTTTCTCTCTTCCTTTCAGCTGTAGTTATGGCTTGCTCTGATGGTTTGCTGTGAGATGGTAGACTGGATAGGATGGGCTAGAGGAGGTCTGACACTGTTAGGACTTCCCAGAACATTTGTGGAAACTCTAAGGAAACCAGAATTCACAAAATTAAGGTGTGAGTAGAATGTGATGGGTCTAGAATGCCCTTGGTTGCTCTTCATTTTTGTTGTCATAGAAATGAAGCATGCTTTGAATGCATGGAGTCATGTTCTCTGACCCCTTTGTAGTAACACATGCATATCTTTCTTATAATTTGTGAGATCTTCCAAATTTTCAACAAGGACAGAACTAAATAGAATAAAATCTAAATAATAAAACTTTCCATTAAATAAGGACTTTCAAGGGTCAAGGTAAAAAAAAGAAAAATATTTTGGATCCAAGTTATAGAAACAAATGTTAAAAGAAATACTTTTACGCATACAGCTCATGTAACTGATGCATAGAAAAATAGACCTATATAAGTAAAAGACATGGAATTTCTAGTTATAATATTTCTTTTTCTGGAAAAACTTACTCATAAAATGGTGTTTTAACTCATCTTTCTTTAAATATCCACAATGCCATTACAAATTGCTCATCTAGATTCTTGTATGGTTAATGGAGAGAGTTAAATGTGGTTTGCACACGACGCATCTGTCTTGTGTTATCTGCTTTAGGATGAGATTAATGAAAATCCAGAAGTGGCTGTTTTACTCTAACTGACTATAAAGACAGCCTAAAAGAGTCTTTCAGATGCAGATATTGTATGATTAATCTTAAAATGAGGTTATATGCCTCCTCAGCCACTGGTGTTTACAAATAAAATAGGAAAACAAATCAAAATTCCAATCAATCTTTGATAGTGATGCCCTAAAAGGGAACACCAAAAAATGTCTATATCTACCGTATTTTGATATTTGTGACTGAAAGCCTGTAACTTTAGAAATCCTGACTATACCTTAAATTCTTAAAATGTTATAGTCATATCAGTGAACCTTGAATAATAAAAAATGTATCCCAAACTGCCTGTAAAATTGATTGTCCCAGCTTTGACCCACTGGAAGTCAGAAATCTTCAGTTGCCAGTCAGGAAACCAGCATAGTGTCTATTGGTGAAAGTTCAGCATGCATAATTTGCATTTACAGAATTAGTTTTGTCAGAAAGCTACTGGCAAGTGGAAGCTAAGGCACTGCTTTCCTTCAGCAGGCTGTCCTTGTGCTGGCCCTGCATTCTAGAGCCTGTGAGGAAAGATATCAGAGTGCAAAGCACACTGCTTTGTGGAGAACAACTTATAAAATGCTGCTAAAACACAGTTAGTTATACCACTTTTTTAAAAGGCTGTAGAAATAATAAGAATATACAAATAGCTTGAGCTGTAGTGTATTGTACAACACAGCAGCTCCTGTACTCCTCAGGATCATTCTGTAATGATACTCTGTAATGTATCAATTACTCTGTAACATTACAGAATATGAAAAGACAAAATTCATTTGCATGAAAAATTCCTCCAATTTTTTTTCTTCCTTGTGCAAATTTAACTATGATATTCCTATCTTTCACTGAGATAAGTCTATCTTAGTCTACCTATTAGCATATCTCTTTAGTCTCACTGATGCTATGATGAATAGTATATAGTTGCTCTTCAGGAATTAGTCACAAGCATAACATGTTTTGTTATGAAGAAGTTTGTAAAGTATGTTAAGCGTACATGCTTCTAAAGCAAATGGTAGCAATTATTATTGCCTTTACATCTTCTGTGCTTTGGCAAGAACAAAAAGAAATGTCACATGTCGGAATCCTCATAAAGACGAGAATAGCTCGTCTTCATAAAACAACCAACCAACCTACAATGTATCATTTGTGGCTCTAAAATGTCCATCATACACATTTGTACACTATATCCAAAATAATTTCCATAGTATTGTTCAAATAACTTATTCTGCTGATTTAATGTCGTATTTTTATCAATCTCATATTGCAGCATCACCAGAGTTTCAACATCAGCCATTAATTTTGCAATATCGTGAAAAGGACAGCCTAAATTCACTGACAACTGAACTTGATGATGAAATATCTAATAACTGATAGTCAACCACCCCTACCATATATTTTACAAGTATTTCTAACCCAATCCATAAATGTCTTACAAGGATAAATGTTTTTGTTACTTTACTACTAACAAATAACATGTCTACACTTATACCAGTGCAAAACTCTACAGGCTTATTTCCAAGGCCTTACATATCTCCTTCACCAAGTGCTCTGATGCATCAGTTATATTAAAGTAACAAAATTTTAGTCAAGGAAATCAAAATCGCAGTAGGTTTCCTTTACTTATATTTAAAAAATATATTTCTAAAAGTTTTAATAAACAGCAAACACCATAATGCAATCAATAACCATTACCACTAAAGGTAGGACTGAACCCTTTATTCCAATACTTGCTAACATTATGAATAATGCTATTGTGGTCTGGAGGATTATCCATATGCATGAGTTAAGTATGTAGAAAAACATCAGCAAGATCAAGGTCTTAACTTATTGAATGAGCCTTTTCCTTAGTTATTTTTGGACCACAAGCACATTATGCTAAAGCCTGAGTTGTGTCTGCTATGTTTGCTGATGGACTCCAAGCCAAATTTTGCTAAACCTGCAAAACAGGCTTAGGTCGGCCTCGTACATTTAGCTGGGAGAAAGTCTGCAATGATTCTTAGTTTATCTGAAAAGACTGTCTGTCCTTAATACAGGGATTAAAGTAACATGTTCTATTGCATAGTTTGCAATATTTTGTGAAATCTCTGCAGGATCACCCAACTTGCTGAGCATAATTTCAGAACCTAGCAGCACCATTAAAAATAAATGTTCTATTGACTATTCTACCAAATTGCCATTACAACAAATGACAAAGGGATCATCCCCCAGGGCTGATGTCTGATCTCTGTCCCACTGTACGTTGATTCTGTGCGGAGTCGACTGATGTTTGAAGAATATGCAAAAACCCCACCTCCCCACCTTTCTGCATTTAAGGCTTTGAAATGAATTCTCAGGCAGTGAAAAGAAAATAAAAAATAATAGAATCATAGAATAATTTAGGTTGTAAAAGACCTTTAATATCATCAAGTCCAACCGTAAACCTAATACTGCCAAGTCCACCACTAAACCATGTCCCTAAGCACCATGGCTACATGGTTTTTGAATACCTCCAGGGCAGCCTGTTCCAGTGCTTGATAACCCTTTCAGTGAAGAAATTTTTCCTAATATCCAATCTAAACCTCCCCTGGCACAACTTGAGGCCTTTTCCTCTCATTGGATTGCTTGTTACTTGGGAGGAGACCGAAACCCACCTTGCTACAACTTCCTTTCAGGTAGTTGTAGAGAGTGATAAGGTCTCCCCTCAACCTCCTCTTCTCCAGGCTAAACACCACCAGCATCTGAGCTGGTCCTCATAGAACTTGTTCTCTAGACTTTTCATCAGCTTCAGTGTTCTTCTTTGGGCACACTCCAGCACCTCAATGTCTTTCTTGTAGTGAGAAGCCCAAAACTGAACACAGTATTTGAGGTGCGGCCTCACCAGTGCTGAGTATGGGGTGGGACAATTACTTCCCTGGTCCTGCTGGCCACAGTATAGTGTCAGAATGCCACTGGCCTTCTTGGCCACCTGAGCACACTGCTGACTCATACTCAGCTGGCTGTCACCCAACACTGCCAGGTCCTTTTCCACCAGGCAGCTTTCCAGCCATTCTTGTCCAAGCCTGTAGCATTACATGGGGCTGTTGTGACCCAAGTGCAGGACCCGGCAGTTGGCCTTGGTCCATCAATCCAGCCTG
>VZTV01032336.1:5770-23321 GCA_013400875.1 Anhinga rufa | reverse complement strand
GGGGCCCGCCCGGTGCCGCTCTGCGGGCAGAGGAAGCTCGCAGGGGAGAAGGTGGGGAGGCTGGCGCTGAGCGAGTCGCCCGTGGCCAGGGCTGCTGGTTTGTGTCGCTGTGTCTGCTCTAGTCTGAGAAAACCCAAAGTGGTGTGGAAGGGGTGTCGCTTGATAGTCTTAGTTTTACTAAAGATAGTGCCAGGTTCCATTAAGTTACTCACAGGGGAGTTGAGCTTTGAGAATGAGAACTGCTATGTGGAAATAGCACTGTTCTTCATGTTTTGGCATGTTCCTACCCTGAATTCAGCCATGAATTTAGTCTGGCAATTGGTACCTTGCTAGCCTTCATTTTTTCATTACCTAGCCAGCATTTGCAGTGGTGCTCACAGGAATACGTGACCTCAATGAACGGCACTGGGCAGGCACCGATGTAACGCTGGGAATGTAGCGCTGAGGGCAGAGGTTGGCTGGCTGGAGGGAATGGGCTCTCCTGGTGGAGTCTGGGGTATGATACTGTTAAATGATGAAAAAGGAAAAAAAAGAGGTTTGCTTGCAAGATTAACCTATGCGGGTGGCAAGAAATGGTTTTGACAGATGAACACCCTAACTGTAGAATTGACAGAAATAAGAAACTATTGTGTGGCTTCTGGAGGAAATTTAAATCCTCTGAGTGAATTTCTTTTTCTTTTTTAAACCTACTCTAAATGACTAGATTCTCAAGCAGTTCTTATTCTGAGAATAGCGTTAGGTCCTATCAATGTCTGTCTTGGTTCTGTTACATGTCTGTGACTAGAGGAATACTTGGGAGTGCCACTGAGAGACATCTTTTTTGGATGCAAATTATTTAAGCTAGTTTCCTTTTGTTGCCGCCAAGTGAGAAATAAATTGTGAATCGATAGCATAATCGACAGTTTTCCCTGCTTCAAAACCATGAGCTTGCTGTTGTGCCGTGGTGGTGGAAACGGCTTTGAAAGACTTAGGCCTAGTAATCTAGAGTGGGTAAAGGAAGGAACAAGAACGTGCTGTCTGACAGGCGGGAACGCCCGGTGGAGAACGGTGGTGAAGTGTCATCTCGGGCACAGTTGCGGAAAAGGTACCAAGTGAGGGTTGATGCAGTCAGGTGATGCAAACACTCATGGTGCTACTGGCTGATGTCTCAGCCAAAAGATACAACATGGGTGTGCAGGACAAGTTCCTGACCAACCTATTTTTGCACTGCCTTAAGACAAGGTTTT
The DNA here is from genome assembly GCA_013400875.1 of Anhinga rufa. Taxonomy (NCBI): domain Eukaryota; kingdom Metazoa; phylum Chordata; class Aves; order Suliformes; family Anhingidae; genus Anhinga; species Anhinga rufa. The sequence goes on along the minus strand of VZTV01032336.1, from coordinate 22,095 downwards.
GATTTGTTTTACAACTGTAAAGAAAAAGGTGTCCTGACTTTTGTGTGGCGTAATGGGGCTGGTGAAGCTGCAGCAGCCTCTGTCCGGTGTGTGAACGTCAAAAGGTGGGCAAGGAAGGAGAACGTTGGGTATTAGAAGAGGCACTGACTCTCCTTTAAATAGGAGTAGAGTGATACCCAGGTTAGGGAAGCTGTCTTGCAGGAAGGAGGAAGGTGTCAAAACTGTTCTGTGCAAGAACTGCAGCATGGGGCTACTCAAACTTGAGTTAGTGGTTTTCGTTGCTTACTTTTGTGTAGCCTTACTGCTGGTGTGCTTGGACACTCTGGGGAAAGAAGAAAAGCTTTCATTCTCTGAAACTTTGTCAAATGTCATGGCTTGTAGTCACTGGTTTTGTCATGCTTTCTCCTTCATTCCTGTGTGCTCTGACAGCTGACTGTGCTGTTGTGTGACTTGCAGTTGGAATTCTCTTTTTATCTTCTGTGTAGAGGTGTCTCCAGGATTGCTGCAGTATGAGCACCTGGGAAAGAATACAGGGAACTGGTTGGATATAGGAAGTTACTAGCCAGTTCAGTCTCTTTCCCTGTTTTTCCTTCTTCCCCTTACATCTTTCATTTGACAACACAGGAGAAACTAATTCTGGAGTTAATTTTGTGAACTGTTCTTTAAACCCATCTACTTTAAAAGCAAAAGAAAACTTGACAGTTTGGGTTCACCTTCCATGTAACATTGGGGAAGTTACCGTAAAACTTTCCTTCCCCTCTAAAAAAATTGCAGGAAATATTTTGAGTGCTATGGCAGAGCAGCAAATACAAACTGCCTCCTCTGCCTGCTGTTTTGCTTGATAATCTACCCCGTATGAGAGGTGATTTGATGACAAGTGATGTTTTTCTCTACTGTGCAAGGATAGGAGTTGGTGCATAACTTCTGTAACTTTTTAGACTCCTGAGTGGAAGGAAAACTCCTTAAACTGCTGTACATCACAGGATTGCTATTATGCAGAATTTCCCATTTCCCATACTTTAATGTTGTAGCTTTTAATAACACAACTCTATGTACCATTTTGTTCATTAAAACACTGTCTTTTCAGCCTTTGTCGTGAAACCACAGCTGTGCCCTTGTGTGCTGCTGGAAACCCTGGGTTTAGTGTTCAGCTTAACCTCAGCGAAGAAGCATGTGCTGAGTACAGAGAGGTGACCTTTAGGTGAACTTGCTCAGCTCTATTAAGTGCTTTGACATATTTAAGTGGGAGATGTCATAAATAAGTCACTACTGGACTTATTTGCATATGTGCATGGTTGCTTCACATGCCTGGGAAGCTGCCATTATAATGGCTTAAACGTGATTTCTCAGCACATGAGCTTCCTATAGCTCTTGTGTACTTGAACTTCAAATTGCTATTCCTTTTCTTACGTGTTCTGTAGGATGATGTAGTAGATGTGGTTTACAGTGTAGCGTGAAAGACCAAGGGTCTTTCCGATGGAGAAAGCTGAACAGCTTGTGGTGTAACTGTAAGGCTGTTACGCATGATGCATATGCAAGAAAACTTGCCTGAAGACATGCACTGTGTGTGATGGTTGGAAAAAGTGACAGGTAAGCTAGAGCAGAGCTAAGTATGAATAGGGCATTAAAAAGCTCTTGAAGCATAGCGATAGCTTTGTACCTCGTGCCATTCAAGCTCTCACCTTCCGTAAGGAGAACTTGCTTTGACACAGAAGTTTCTTTACCATACATATTTGTGCTAAAATGCTTAGGCACATCTAATAGCGATTTTCTTTTTTTTTTGTGGCAACTAGTGGATCTGAGCTGCTGGCTTCGAATTTGAAGTGGTCATCCTGGAAACTGTTCTCGAGCCTGTCTACCTGGGATCAAGCTGGTTGAACCTGCTCATAAATACATTTGGGTATTAATTTCATCTCTGCAAGAACACCTGCAAGTGTTCTGATAGCTGAGGAGCTGCTGGGCACAAAACTGTGTGGATGCATAATCGCATACAGCTGCCCTTTCCAACTTTGTGGTTGTAGGTTGCTTTGTCTCTGTACTGGGTTGTCTGCGTAGCACCCCTTCAGCAAAATGAGCCACTTCAGTGCATTCCCCAGAGAGCAAATGCATGTTTCTTTGTAACTACACTTTACAGCTGTTTGGAGCAGGGTGTACTCCTCTTCCTAGCAGTCATCCCTTGGGTAAGAGTTTGAGAACCAAAAACTTGAGAATGGTAGCAATAGCCTTTCTGGTGCTCTGTTGCATTTGAAGTGGTTCACTAGTGCTCAAAGTGGCTCTGGTGTGGGGATGCACCTGTGTGACAGCCGTTAGCCATCTGCACCTTGTCTGACTTTAGTGCCTGAGCTACTGATTCGCAAGGTAAACTAGACTCGCTAATGCTCATATACCTTTTCCCTTTCTCATGTTATTTTTTCCATGAGTTGCTTTTTTGTTTTGTCAAAAAAATGCAGAGCTCCCTTTTGATCTTACGACTTGCTAAAAAGTAGCTTAAATGTTCTTTTTCATGCTGTTGGTTCAGTGTCTTGAAAACAAAGCTAGGTAGCTGGCAAGGCCGACCTGCAGGTGAGGTTATTCCCAGTAACTTGTTTGGACCTTGCTTGCACAACCGCTTTTGACAGTGGCCTGGGCTGGCGCTGCCCCCAGCAGGGGATCCTCCCTGCCTGCTGCCACTGGTGCGTGGCCAGAAACCACTGCGAGCCAGACAGGGGACCGAGCCTGGCCAGTTCCTGCTCCACACACATGCACATGCACCTGTTGTTTTTGCTGAGTTAATTTTGAGAGAGGGCAGTCCCTGTGATGGACACCAGCCTGTAGTGGGCACTGGGGCCAGCAACACACAGGAGAGGAGAAGGGGAGGGCAGAGGAGGAGAGCCTGCCCTGGGCTGTTGATGTGGGTGTATGTTTCGGGCCTCTAACTGTGGGATGGTCCATGGTTGGGTTTATCTGGAAACGGGCATCATGTTGTGATTTCAGCAAAAAATAACTGTTTGACAGTTTTAATCAAGGCAGATGCCATGTTTGAGCCCAGATCTTGAACAGCACCAGAAATGGCTGCTTGAATGGTGCCATCTGTGAGGAGGAGCTGTGTTAAGCCCCCTAGATAAGAGGGTGCATCACACCCCGCCTCATGACCAAGGCTGTTGCTTTATAAACCTGTTGGTGTAACAGCTCCCTAAACTAGTTCAGCTGCATTGAATCTGGGATAGCTTAAGCCCTTCAAACAAGATAACTTCAGCTGACCCTGGTGAGGGGGTAATTACATGAGGCTTCACCACTGGTGGAGGTGAGTGTGGAGCAGCTGGAAGAAGCCGGTCTGTGTGGCTCAGCCATGGTCAGGATGGGCGATGTGATTGCCAGCAGACTGTTTCCATTATGGGATGCAGTGGAGAGGTCAGCTTGTATCTTATTGGAAAGTAGAGCACCTGCAACTTAAATCAATGCCTAGGAATAGTTTCAATGCCAGGAGTCTTATTTGTGAGAGAAATAATTCTTGTTTTTACTGTGAAAGTGTATTTTGCATCTCTCTGATGAGAACAGCTGGTTAGGCTGCATCCAGCCTGCTGTTACTCCCAATGAATAAATCCTGCCCTGCTTCTCCCACCCATTAAAAAAAAATAGTCCCTTGAAAGTAATACTACTCTGAAACTGCATTAGGCTTTCATGTGCCACTGAAGGCATGGTTTGGAACATGATTAAACGTGGGATTTCTTATTTCCTTTCTGTGGACTGTTTTGAAGGACTCCTCAGCCTTCCTTGTACAGGGGCCTGTGAAAGGGCAGAGGGAAGGGCTGGCTTCAGTGACTGTTTTGCTTCTGTTCTGTAAGCTGCTCATCTTGTTTCTCTCTTGCTTCTGGTGTGTGGGTGAACTGACTTGACAATGTTGATTTCCTCTGTTTCATACCACGTAACTGGGAAAGCAAAACCCTTATTCTCTCAGAGTGATAATTCTGTTGTGTGAAGGACTTAGATTCTTGTTCAGTTCACAAACAGATATTAGCTTGCAAGTTCTCTTAAAGAAAAAAAACAAACAACCAAGATAAAACCAACAAAACCAAACTTGACAAAAAACTTTGTGCTTTAGTATGATATGTTACTTTTTTGTCATTTTCCAAAACCAGTTAAAAAAGAGTACTGGAGCCCTTGGGAATTTTTAAGTGAAATGCTAACTTTCTGGGGCTTCATTGTGAAAAAATTGTATTTTGATTGAAATGCATTTTCTCCTGGAGGTAAAACCAGTTTGTCTTAATCTCTTATTGTTTTCAGAGCCCTTGAAGGTAGAGTCAGGTTCTTCTAACTTTGTTTGTGTTGTCAAGCTTTCTTCCATTGCTGAACTTCGGTTGTTCTGTACTGTAGCTTAATTCTCATCGTTATCCTGCATCAGGATTGTCTTTATCCACTTCAGAAATGCAAAAACTAGCTCGGAGAACTAGTCGGTACAATTGTAAAACATCAGCTCTGCCTGCTTATGAGGAAAGAATAATGGCAAGTATTTGTCTAGGATTGAGACACAGTCCTTGAAGCTGATTAAAAAGTAGTTTTATTGGTGTTTTGGGTATGAATCAGTACCTGGTATGTTATTTTTTGAGCCTTATATTATTATATTTGAGCTTTTATATCCCAATACAATTAGGATATAAAGATTTTTTTTTCAGTTTGCAGAGAGAACTCTTAAAGTTGTCCCTAACTTGTTCCAGCCATTAGCAGACTGAAATTAATACGGCTGCTGTAGTACAGGGAAGCCAAGAACCCTGTAGTCAGTAATTAAATGGAAAAGTATGTGGTCTGTTACTGCTAGCTCTCTGATTAGAGATGGGATGCACTGGATTTGAGAGGAGTTCTCAGAGGATTCAAAATCTAGAGTAAAGTAGCTGAACTGCTGTTGCCTCTTCCTTGCCTGAGGACTGGGCTTCAGAGTGGAACAAGAATGGGTTCTCCTCCTGGGGGGATCTGGGGTATGATAACGCCAACTGGTGCAACACCTATAAGCTAGAGATTAATGCAAACAAACCTTATGGGTGAAGCTTCTGGTCGACTTCTAATCTCTTCATAGTTGAGAGGGGGAAGTTGAGCTCCCTCGCTGGATTTGGTACGAATCTGTAGATTAAGACAAATGCTTCTATCGGTCAGATAGATGCATTAAACCCTGTGTGAGCTGTAAATGGGAATACCTAGTAAGTCATTGTGCTGCCCTCAGTTCCCTGATGTGATGACTCTGTACTAAATCCTACTGAAGTTTTCACTTGGGATAGAAGGGAAGCTGGAATCAATACAATCCAGAGCATGCAGGCTGCTGCCAGCACCAGATGTGTGGTTGAGCCAAGCTGGCAGCAGATGTTTACGGAGCTGTGAGTTTTTAACAGAGCTTGGCCATAGCACTGTGCTAGTAAGCCAGGCTGTCTAAAGAGCTCTGGACTCCAAACTAGCTGACCTGGCCCTGCCTCAAAACTGGGTGGTGCTCTGTCATGAGGCTGACCGCATCTCACCACAGTCTTAGCACTTGCTGTGAGGGAAACAAATCCTTGGTCTACATCTGAACTACACTGTATTTATTTTTATTCTGTTACTCTGATTTATTCCTCATTGTATTTAACTAGACCCTCATGTTTCTTTATCAGTTTTTAGACAGTTGACTTTCTGATATGGCTGTAGCTAGCTAGTGTGATCTTTCACCAAGTCTCTCATGGATAGCTCTGCTTGCTTTCCAGCTCCTGACATCACCTTTCAGAAACTGTCCTTTCAATATTGAGATATAGATAAATATATATATATAATATAAATAAAATGCATAAAGGTGCAGCTAGGCTCTAATAAGCATTATTGGCATCTTTCAGTCTGAATGCTGCGAGAATCTCAACCCCAGTTTTGACCCTGAAGGTAGATGGCTCTGCTGCTGGAAGGCAGGATGTGGCTGGTTGTTCTATTCCACTTAGACTTAGCGCTTCTGCCACTGTTATTGGGTATTGATAAAGTGCAGCCTGCCAAAGATGTTTGAGAAGTTTATCAGGCTCTCAAGGAAAACGGTTCACCACCTGTGATATACCTATTCTGAGTGGCTTTCACAGAGATTTGAGGGGGAAGAATGGGTGGTTGGGTGTTCAGAAAAGGGGAAATTAGACCTGATATGTTCCTCAAGTGGTTAAATCTGTGTTGTGTTTTTTTTATTTCTTGGCCCTGACACAGTAACAATTATTTCTGGCATTTATGGATATAGAACACGAATATGAAACTGGAGTATGTGGTGCTCTTAAGTTTATAACTTGGTTATTTCAGGGACTGGTGTCTAGAGGATGGCAGTGCAGACTATGAATACCAACTAACAGGCTTTTTTTTTCTTTTCAGTTGCACATGGGAAGCAATTGATGCAGAGAAACATGTGCTTTATAAAATAAACTTCTGTTTTGGTGTTGAAGAGTGTGGAAGATCAAGTGCAGTCTGTGCATATGACATCAATAAGAAGACCTATCTGTCCGTAGGTAAGTAAACAAGTGTCCTTCCTCATGAGTAGTTTAGAGTCATGTTAATGGATGGTCTTATAACGATTGCAAACTTTGACATGTTAGCAAAGATTTTTTTTCTTCTCAGAACAGTATAAAACTTTTTTCTTCTTCTTCTGTTGTAGATTTACTGGGGAGATTTGGGAAAGCATGATCTGACTGCAGATAATCACAAGATAGTGAAACTTATCTTATGGTCTAGTTAACTGTACTCTAGTGGGAAACTGTGCAAGGCTATCTCAAGTAGAAATGAATGCATCTACCTGTGTCAGGATGTGCACTGTGCACAGCCTTGTTTGAAGCTTGATACTGAACACAGGATAAAGCTTAAGAATATAGCTCTAAACTATACCACAATTTAGCCTGATGTTACATCAGCTCTTTGTTCAGAGTCAGGTTACTCTCTAATGCAATCTTGGAGTATTGCTGAGCTTTTGGACTATCATCTTTTAAGTTGTTACACATAGAAAGGAAGTCAATTATGTGCAGTCCTCTGTTTTCAGTTACACTTGTCAAATCTGGTGGCTGCTTCAGTAGTTCACAGATGTCCTTGGTATTCTGACAAGCGGTGGACTTCTGCATGCTGATCTAAATATGAAACTGGCATATTCCTATACACATGCTTGCATGTGGTTTCATCAATCAGAAGCAGCTTGTGCTCTGAACAGTATTTGTGTGCTTATTTTCATGGATGCTTGTTGCTTTCAAGGTTGCTTCTGTGCCTCAGCTAATGAAACATATCAAAGCTAATGAAATATATGAATACTGATGAAGAGATTTTCTGATAATTGACTCTTACTTCTAATAGAAAAAAGCAATAGCTTTCTAAAGAGTAATGTTTCTTCAGACTGCCTCTTTAGTCCTGCAGATCTGAAGTCTGAGTCTAACATGCTTGCCAATCTTGCTTTCTGTTGGCAGACAGCTCTTACAAGAAGCTGTGAGTCTTCAGTAAAAGTGTTCAAGCTTGAACTGCTGGAAGATGGTGAGGGGGAAGATGATTCTCACCTGTATGCAGATGCACAGCAGCTAGTTAGCCTCCATTCTCCCCACCCCTCTCCATTAACTGTAGAGATACTTTGGCTTCATGCTGTGGTCAATCAGTGCTTTTCAAAGAAACTACTAGTGTTGCGACCCAGGGTTATGAAATCATTGGGTGCATGAATAAAAGTATATCTCAGTTCATGGCTGCACGTTTCTATGTAGTGCAAGCTCCAGAGTTTTCTGGGATGACTGGTTAGATGCACCTGAGTTCAAACTGCAGTTGCATATAGTAGCATTTTCTACTCTGAGGAGCATGACATCTCAGTGGACCACTTGACACTGTTAATGTTTTTAATTCCTAAAATGTACAGCAAGAATTTTGTTTCCTGCTGATGTGGGTCTCAACTCGTATGCAGTTGAGGCTTCAGTTGCCTGTGGATTACAAAAGGAAGCAGCACCTGGGCATCTGTTTTAACATGTGGGGTTTTTTTTGAGTGAGACTGGAATGTGGCAGGTTGAGGAAGCCTGTTCGCCCCAGGGAAGTGTCAGACCTAGAGGCTTGTGTAGGTTTTGTTCCACGCTTCTTGTGGAAGGAGGAAGGGAGAACAGAGCTGGGTGATGACCATGAGCAGTATCAAATATTATGCTAAATGCAAATCTCAAGTGTATTATTGCCTGACTGCTACTGGATGGAAGAGGATTTAGCAACAATCATAACTTGGTCTTGGTCTTGCAGAGGCTGTTTGAACTGATTCTCGAGGGTTAAGCCACAAATACTGTTCAAGATAGATATGTTTTTAACCACCCTGCAACAAATTAAGAATTCAAGGCAGTGCAGTTAACATCAACATTGAATTTTCTTTGTTGTGCTGGTCTACTTGTCTAAGTTTTGTTCTTGTTCATAGTAAGGCTGAGGCTTATTAGTGACACCTGCCATGCTTCATCGTACTGCCTCTAGTTGCTTTGGAGCTTCAGCACCATCACACTGATTTGAGATTATGCTAATGGATTATCAAGCCTCTTGTTTGTCAGAAAAAAAATAAATCACTCTTAATGAGAAAAGAGGAATCTCCTTAATCCACATCTAGGCAGGTGTAGACTCCCAGTGTAGATTCCAGTTATCTGGAAGCTAAGTCACATACCTGTCTTCAAGCAATCTAGCTGATATGAGATTACTTGTACGCCAAAGCTGAGTGCATCTGAAGGGCTTTGATTTGGGGGAAGAAAGGCAATTTGCTAGCTGATAAACTTTGCTAAGTTGTAAGATTTCTTCAAATATGGGCTTAATCAGATCTTCATTCTTTCAGAAAGAAGCTTTCATTACAAACAATAGTTTTGCTTTTATGTGTCAGCTATGCAAGAGGTAACAGCTGTAGAGCTGGTTCTGTCTGTTTGACCCCAGCTTTGACAGGGGGTAAGGCTGTATGCTCTGTGACTGTGATCAGTCTGTATCCAAGGGAAGCCTTGTGGCTAACGTTAACTGTGTGTCAGTGTGGGGTACCAGTGTTGGCATTGAGACCCGAAAGGCTTCTCCTGGAAAAAGCTCTTCAGCTTCATTGATTGACCTTATATGTTTTCAAGGTATTGGCAAATGCTTAGTTCTTGAATGTCAGTGAGGATGGAAATGACGTGGTACTTATTTAACTTAGTGTGACAGCTAGTGACTCGTGTGCCATTTGGCTGAATTACTCCTAAAATTAAAAGCAGAAATGTTACTGTAACTGTTAGTTAACCTGAGTGGTGAAACGTGCGCTTTGTCCAGCTGCAGTAGAAAGACTGGACATGAAACGATAGCTGCCACCTACTTAAATGACCCCTTCTTCTGGACAACCGGTTGGATGTCTTCCATGATTGTCTTTCTGCTTCCAAACAGCTGAACAGATGAAGGAGTCAATAAGTAAAAGGTGTTGTGGACAGTACCTTTGATACTGATTTAGCACAACTGTTTAATAGGAAGTATCTGGTGCTAGTTTTTGTGAGCTGTACTAGATAATTTTAGTGTGTTACTTTGTGGAAGGAATGTATCTCTAAAGTAACGAAGAAACATGAATGATCACCGAAGAGAGAATGTGACGTTATGAAGAGGTGGTTGCAGAACTGGTGCTCAGGAATGAAGCTCCTGGGAAGCTGATGGTGTGAGGGGATGGTCAATGAGACTACTTGCTTTTTAAGCAGGGATGAGAGGAGTCACATGCTAAAGAGATTCTTGCTAAAACTTTCAGCAAGTTCCCAAACTAGTTTTCAGCATGCAGCGGGGGGGAGAGCATGGATATTGGCCTGTAGTAACAAGATGTACTGGCTTAACTTGATTTTTCTTGAATATCACTTTAACTGGGGAAATTGGAGTTGGCTCACATGGCCTTTAGACCGATGTAGTGTGTTCTCAGAGTTGAGAGAAAACTAATGCTGACAGAGCATTGAGGTAAGTCCTCAGGTGGTGCTGCCATAAATTCTCTGCTAAGTTGAGGCTTAAAGCTCTGCACATTTATAACCAGAGAGTTTTTTAATCATGTGGGCATATTGTTACTACACATAGCTCTTTGGACTAGAAAGTTGTCTTGGCTTACTTCTGCTAATCCAGGGAAGAAAAAGAGGATGCTTTGCCAGCATCTTCTAAGCAATGATTTGATAAGTAGAAATCTTGCTCTCAATGTAGCATGTAGCCCTTTGGTTTAAAAGGGCTGCATGGCACCTTTGTCAGCATCAGTGCTGGAAGTCTTAAAACCTGAAGATAGCCTTTTGATAACAAGAGTGCCAGGAAATACAAAGGCATGAACCACTGACAGTCTCCAGGTACCTGCAAGGTGGCACTGAACCGCAGTGATGGTAATATGCTCTGCTGTTCTCAGCCTGCGCACATGCGTGCGTGTACAGGTTTAGTCTGCGCTGCCATTCTTCTGGGCTGGCACATCTCTGCTCTTACCTTCCCTTGAGAAGGCAGAGGGTTATTGAATGGTCTGTAATACTTGTCACCCTGGTTATACAGGGAGTACTGTGAATGGCTGCTTAGGTATGAGCATCTTAACGTGCCTTCTTGTAACGCAGTTAGCATAAGCATATGCAGCATGAATAGGAAAGCCCTGAGCTGTTGAGTGGATGCCATGTGGGTTAGCACTGAATTTCTTTTCTGACTGCTGCCATTTCAGCTTTACCTGCAAATTTAGTGCCTATAGTCGCTTTCTCTCTGCTACAGTTCAATGCAACCGATGATCATCAGAAACAGTCACAAACAGATCTCTTCCTAGGTCCTTTGCAGGACTGCATTGAAAAATAGTGCTGGGGAACTTTTTGGAAGGATGCCAAACAGTGCCCATGACTTGGAGAAGCACTGGCAGCTGGTAACAGCCTTGAGTATAGGTGCCTCGAATCGTTTTTCTGTAGAATATTGCCTTGGCTGTATTTTTGAGCCCTCTTCCTGCCCAGTTTGCTGCTTCTGCTCCTTTTGCTCTCAAGGCTATATTAGTGTAGTGTAGTTTTACTTGTCTTGAGTGAGGAGATAACAGGCTGGGCAAAGTTCCAGCAAGTGTGTTTTTAAGGTGAAGCAACATCTGGCCTAGGTGCAAGGCTGCTGTCTGCTCTGATTAATGATTTGACGTGCTTTCTCCCTGGTGTAGACTTCAACAAAAATGGAAAGGGGTAAGCCAGTCAATACTTGCATTTTATAGCATTCTCTATAGTTCCACCCAAACTCTTTGCAGAATTAAAATCTCCCTATGAAAAGTGGACACGGCAGAGTTGGCATGCTAAATCTAAAAGGGCTTGGTGCTTAGTGCTAACCAAAATAGGTTTGAGCAGGAACATTTCGGTGGCCTGAGCTGGTGCTCATCATGACTTGAAATGTGCTCCACTCTTCCTGTCAGGTGCTGGGGAGGAGATGGATGGGCAGTGACTCGGCATTGACCCCAGCCTTCATGCAGCATGCAAGCTGTGCTAAAGGGGATGGGAGCTGCAGGGGGACATGCACTGAGGCAGTGGATCTCTGTTGGGTTTATCTGCAGGCAATGCCAGTACAGTGGTTGTGCCCAGGCACCAATGCATTCTTCATTAAGTAGGCAAGATTAAGGTGTAGGTAGAGCTGGCAGTGTGTGCTTGCAGCCCAGAAAGCCAACTGTATCCTGGGCTGCATCAAAAGCAGTGTGGCCAGCAGGGCAAGGGAGGTGATTCTGCCCCTCTGCTCTGGTGAGACCCCACCTGGAGTGCTGCGTCCAGCTCTGTAGCCCCAACACAGAAAGGACATGGACCTGTTGGAGCGGGTCCAGAGGAGGGCCACGAAGATGATCAGGGGGCTGGAGCACCTCTCCTATGAAGACAGGCTGAGAGAGTTGAGGTTGTCCAGCCTAGAGAAGAGAAGGCTGCAGGGAGACCTTATTGTGGCCTTCCAGTACTTAAAGGGGGCTTATAAGAAAGATGGGGACAAACCTTTTAAGTAAGGTGTGTTGCAGTAGGACAAGGGGTAATGGTTTTAAACTAAAGGAGGGTAGATTCAGACTAGATATATAAGGAAGAAATTTTTTATGATGAGGGTGGTGAGACACTGGAACCAGTTTCCCAGAGAGGTGGTAGATGCCCCATCCCTAGAAACATTCAAGGTCAGGTTGGATGGGGCTTTGAGCAACCTGATGCAGTGGAAGATGTCCCTGCTTACTGCAGGGGGGTTGGACTAGATGACCTTTAAAGATCCCTTCTAACCCAAGCCATTCTATGATTCTGATATACTCTCTCATATTGCACCTAAGCTATTTGTATAAATGGCTTAAAGGCTAAAAAAGCTGATAAATAGAAGCTGGTAGGAGGAAGGAATAAACTGTGGTATTTGAAACTTGTTGGTAACAGTTTACTGATGGAGTCCCTTGTTCTTAAGGCAGTGACTAGTTTGTAGTGGCACCTGCTGTTGGGCTTCTTAACATTCAAAGTGTTTGCAAAAAACCTTTGAGAAAGTAGAAGTGTGATTAGAGATACCAAACACTATCTTAACTTGGATCTAGTCTTCCAAATTGAGAGAACTGCAAGGAAGGTCTTCAGCTGTACTCTGTTCAAAGACTGTCTTCAAGTGTACTGGTATGTCTTGTGGGGCTCAGTGCTTGAAATTAGAGCCTGTCTGTTGAGCTTCTATGATGGCACTGTGTTATGATAACCTCAGTTTTCTTTTTTTTTTCCTTTAAAACCCTAGGTGACTTAGGCTTGCAAAAAGTTTCTGACACTCTTCTGGAGCTCAACTCCACAAGTAACTGCTTGCAGCAAGGCAGTCAGCACCAAATTCAAAGCAGCATTAACTTCCTGTGTGGGAAAACACTGGTAAGTCTAAATCATGTGTTCTTATCTTCAATGGAAGATAAGAAGCAAGTACTTCTAACTTGCTTTTTAAGGAGACTTGCTGTACAGAAAATAACTGTAGATCTTCATCTTGGCTCTGATCACAGGCTCTGCTGGGTCTTTAATGTTTTTACAGGGATTGCACTGTAGTATTTTAATAGCATAATATAGAGGAATGAGTCAACAGTGTGCAGGGTGCTGCTGCAACAATGAGAGCTATTGTTTAAATGCTGGCTGTGTCCAAGCTGTGGACCTAGCATGACTGTTTAATAGAACAGCATTGAAGAAAATGACTGACCTCTGTTATGGGTCAGCATAGCTGACAACCGTAAGTGTTAGGTTTTGTCTGCATATAGTTGAACTAACAGTGCTTCCGCATCCAGCTGGGCTTCTGGAGGAGTGGCTGTTAGTGAGAATATGCTTAAAGTGTGAACGGAGATCCCCAAAAAGTTCCTAGGGGCATGCATGTATGCAGTTTGCTTCCACGTGCTTTTGGAGTTACACCTTCCGTACACTTAACTCATACCACAGCTTGGTATTCTGTATAGACTGTGATCAGTTTACATATCTGTGTATCAGAGGTAAGTACTTATTAGTACTGCTGTTGGCACTAACGATGCTGTTGTACACACCCTCTTGGAAGTCTAGCCAATTCAAACGAAGTCCAAGTGCAGCAGAGGTTTAAATCCTTCCTGTTGTTTCAGCAGATGACACTTTAAACTAAATTGAAAATTATTGCCCAACTCCAGCTGTAACACCAGATCATAACAATCTTCAAACTTCTTCTAGTCAGTGTAGTTCTAATGCCTATTCTTCATGTGACCTAGTAAAATGATTTTGTAATGGTGTCTGGAACAACTTGTTTCCAGCACTTTTATGGCAGGGTTAAACAGAGAGGGAATCAGTTTAAATATGCTAAAGTGCTTCTAGCTGAGGCGTTGGAGGGAGAATGGAAAAAATCTGATTGTTGTCTTTCTCAAAGCAGAGACATTCAGTTGAGCATCCAGCCCTGAACTGTGGTAGAACACCCATCTTGAAATAGATAGAAATATGTATAACATGAGCCTATAAGAATAAATTGCTGAGATCAGAGGTATTATTTCTGTGTAGCAGAAGAGATTGCTTATCAGTCTTTGTACGATAAAAGACAGGGAATCAATAAGCCATGCATTGTCTTGCTGTCATCTATTTATACACATTTGTATTGGTGTTTTCCTTTAGTAACTAGATGTGACTGGTGCTGATATGCCAATACCAGTTGGCACAGCGAGCACTCCTAAAAGATGTAGTACTGTTACTGCATATTATGACTGGCACATGTTAATTTGAGAATTGGTGCATGTGCAGACTGAGAAGGATTTGACACCCTGCATCTTCCCAAGCTTACCAAGAGAGCTGTTAAATAACAAAATTGCTGTTAACAGGTGCTACTAAGAAACTGTATGCCCTTGCTCTGTGACATGCTGTATTCTGTTTTTCTTAATCTCTTGAATGAACTTCTTGCTGTCTACAGATGTAAAATAAAACTGAAGTCTGTTTTTCAAAGAATTATTTTTCCTCCTTTAAATAGGGTACCCCTGAATTTGTAACAGCAACAGAATGTGTGCACTATTTTGAATGGAGGACCTTCGTGGCTTGCAAGAAAGACTTGTTTAAACCCGTGAAAGAGGTAATCTATGTACTCTCCATGCAGAAGTTACTTTTCACACATCTGGCAATTTTANGCCCCCAATGAATCCCAACAACCTCCATAGACCTAACTTTTTCATAAGTATATAAAGCATCTGTTGGAAGTGGGCTGAGCTGAGTTTTAAATAGCCCTTCAACCGTCTTTGTCATCTGGATGGTAAAACTCTTCTGAAAGCTAGAGCAGAAAGTTGAACTTTGGATGCCTCATTTTAGTCAGCATATCTGGCTCTAAGTCTAGCTCTAAGTATTTGAGCTTCCAGAAGTAAAAACTTTTGCCACGTTTTAACTTGGCTTTGTATATGCCTGTTCATAACTTCTCCATACTTGTGTAGCATGAATTGCATGTAATTTTTTGTTGTTGCTCTAGGTCCCTTGCTATGTGTTTGATGAAGATTTGAAGAAACATGACTTGAGTCCTCTCATCCAAGTTTCAGGACACTACTTGGTGGATGATTCTGATGATGATTCCTTGTTCATAAACGTCTGCAGGGACTTAGGTGTGAACGCTTGCTTGTGTCACCTGTCGGTGTATAAATTTCTAGTAGTGTGGTTCTTTTCCGGTGCCTCAGTTGAAGTTGTCATATGACCAAAGATCAGTATGTTAGGACTTGCACTGTTGTTTCAAGCTACTTTTGATAATTTGAAGGCTGCTTTCTGTGAAGCTAAGTCTTGCTCTCCAACTGTTGAGGTGTTCAGAGATAAGCCTCTTCTGGATGGGCAAGTACTCTCAGAAGAGTTGACTGAAACTGGACTGACTGGAAGAGCTCAGCTTGTCTTGTAGCATCTTCTGTTTGCTGCCAAACAGGACTGAGATGGTTTATAGCACTTCATGTCCTCTAAATATATTGCTTTGGGCTCCAGTTCAGGCTGTTGCTTAGTTCCAAGTGGATGCCCTGAGATGCATCTAAAATAGTGTTTAGGTGCTTGGGTAAGTAATGGTGCATGGCTAGCACTTTCATGTCAGTTGGGAGCTACATATATAAGGAATTAAACGAGCAAAATCACTCATTTGAAACTTGCTGAAAAGGCTAGTTTAGCTGTATACTCCCACTGTGTTTCACTCTGCAGTTAAATATGTATTTTGTGCTCCTGTTAAGGGTTTAATACCTATAGTTTTAGTGGCAGATCTGTTCTTCTAAAAATCCCATTAGTCTGAAACTTTTTGCTGACAGCTTTGAATAAGTTGGTTTATAAGAAACAAAAGAGGGGAAAAAAAATCTTCCTTGTGAGGAGGGGTTACCCATTACCCAGGGCAAGTCCTGCCTGACCAACCTAGTGGCCTTCTATGATGGCGCGACTACATCAGCAGACAAGGGAAGACATACGGATGTCATCTATCTGGACTTCTGTAAGGCCTTCGACACAGTCCCCCACAGCATCCTTCTCTCTAAACTGGAGAGATACGGATTTGATGGGTGGACTGTTCAGTGGATAAGGAACTGGCTGGCTAGTCGCATCTAGAGAGTAGTGGTCAATGGCTCGATGTCCAGATGGAGACCGGTGACGAGTGGCATCCCTCAGGGGTGCGTACTGGGACCAGTACTACTTAATATCTTCATCAACGACATAGACAGTGGGATTGAGTGCACCCTCAGCAAGTTTGCAGATGACACCAAGCTGAGTGGTGCAGTTGACACACCTGAGGGATGGGATGTCATCCAGAGAGACCTGGATGGGCTGGAGAGGTGGGCCTGTGAGAACCTCATGAGGTTCAACAAAGCCAAGTACAAGGTCCTGCACCTAGGTTGGGGCAACCCCCGGTATCAATACAGGCTGGGGGATGAAGAGGTTGAGAGCAGCCCTGCAGAGAAGGACTTGGGGGTACTGGTGAGCAAAAAGCTGGACATG
>VZTV01032316.1:5301-19433 GCA_013400875.1 Anhinga rufa | reverse complement strand
AAGAGAAACTACCATTACTACAACAACTGCTTATAGAAGTAGAGGAGGAGGTGGAGTAATCAGACAGTTTAGACTATGCATTATAAACTCTTGTAGAAGAAGAGATTAGACTACAAGAGACTTCTTGTGTCATAGATTTATTTGCAGAAGGCTGCTGTCAACATTAAGCATGGCTGTGGTCATCTTCAACGTCTAATGTAAAAAGTTTAATTTTCCATGAGAACTGCTTCTATAAGGGTGACACTACAGAATGCCTTGGGAACAATATCACACTCTTACTAGCATCCTTCTCCGATAAAAAATGCCTGTCCCTGTTATTCAGGAAACTATTACGATTACAACATCAAATATATTTAAGCAAAGTGACTGGTGCTGTGGTTTGAGATGTAAAAGAGTTGCAAAACACGTATCTGCATCTTTCCACAATTATAAAAAGGCTCCATACCACACACGAATCTCTCAGAGGGCAGTGGACAGAGGGATTTGAGCCAGGGTCTCTCGCTGCGGCATGAAGGGATGGAATGGTGGAGGCTGTTGTGGCTGGGCCACGACAACATGGAGCTGCGTCTGCTTCCAGACACACCCCAAGGAGCTGCACTGTCACCTGCCTCTGAGCTATTCCTGCAGTTTCCCTGTTGCTCAGGTGTCCGAGGTGTGTGGGATCCATCCTGTGGCCCTCAGCCCCATGCAAGGCTGGGTGTGGGGCCTGTAGGATCACAGCAGCTGGTCCTCTGAGAGGAGACATTTTAAGGAGCAAGGTATTCTCTTGTATTTATCAATATATTAGTCTGCAGCACGTATTCCACAGCTGCATGCACTATGTCAAACAAAATAACGTAACAACCATTTAATGTATTACATCTTAAGTAGCAATTTGGTATTTCCTACAGACTTTCTTGTCAAAACCTTTAACTGATTTCTACTTCATTCTCTCCGTCCACAAAATAAAGCTATGGTATTGGACCTGAGTTGTTCCTTGTGAGGATTAAACATCTAGCATTTATACAGCATTTTAAAATGTTACATGCTGTTTTGGTTAATAAGTCATGATCTATATTAGCAAGGACGTGATGAAAACCAGCCAAGCCTCTACTGTACAAGAGTAGTGTACTGTACACCTGCGCAGCAAGCACCGGACATGTTTTACGCACTTCACAAAGTGGCAATATTTTGCTTTTAGAAGCTGCATTCGCCTCGGCCACAGTGAGTTTTGTTTTATTATCCTGCTGGTATTTTGAAATTCAGAAGCAAGTCTCAAAACAAATTTAAAACCTGCCTTAAAGGAGTGGTTCAGCAGTAGAAAACAACAGAGCCTGTCTCCATCTATCTTCTGCAGCATTCAGCCTCTTCCCTGAGGTGTTGGACTTCAGACACGTTTTATTAACATTCTGGAGTTGTACCCTCCTGACTAACCAGCCATTAGCTGGCTCACTGATCCTTAACTGCAGATCACTCTCTCTCTTATATAGGCTGTATTTCCCTTAGGTTCCAAAATAATTAGTCTCCCGGCTATGGATGTGATTTCCGTTTAAAGGAATGCAGAAGAAGCACCTCAGCCACTGCTGGCGAGCATCCTCATTCATGCTACGCTCCTTCTCTGGTTGATATTCATAGAGCACCAGATTCTAATTCTACTTAATAATTAGGCTAATACCAGACATACTTACATTTGCCTTCCAGCGCAATTTTCAGCACAGTAAGCAAGGACTTGAACGCACAGAGCTCCCATAGCAACATGTTATTGTTAACCGAAGTTGTGTGCACAGCTCCATGTGCTAGGAATTCACCAAGGACAATTCAGCTGTCACATACACAGGGGCAACTCCCACAGGATGTCAGTGGAAGGTTCAGAGGGCAGAATAATCTTATAAAAATATAACAGTGTGTTATGGTAATAGTCACCCAGAGTTCTGCTTGGTCAGGGCTCTAAGCTGGCCTGTTTTGGACCACAGAGATAAAGCCCTGTGCTCTCTCTTTTGTCAGAGCTCAACCCAAGAGCATCATCATTACAAAACATTTGAATATTATTCCTCAAAATGTGCTCTACTGTAAGGTGTGATGCCTCTATACTAAGGAAGTGATGGTGCTTTCTGATGAACTGTGTGACTGCAAGCATTACTCTGGAGAACTCAAATGGAGAAAACTGCTCTGTATTTCAGCATATAGAAAAAATACTGCAAGTAATGTCAGAAGGAGATGAGATAAGCTCAATACAAATACTCACCAAATAATATAATAAATATATATTATTCCATAGCATATACTGCCAACCTCTTAATTTAGGATAGGAAAAAAAAAAGCAATAAAAATTCTGTGCCTGAAAAGTCACTTATGGCATAGAGTCATGAAGTCCTGGTGGACCATTTAAAAGTCTAAACCACCACTAATTGTTTTGGTTGCCTTTTAATCATATTACGCCTTTTGTTTGGTGGCCTTCGATTTATTGAATGTAACAAAAGCAATCACAGATTAAAGAAATTTTCTTACAAAAAGTATAGATACCTATGAAGTGACTTTTGCTTCTCATACTTACTGCACTTTAATTTTAGAGACTTTAGGAATATGTTTTAACTCCGGTTACTAGATTTCATGAACAAATGAGAACGAAACATGAATAAGCAAACAGTGACAGGTCCTCACAGAAAGTACTCATTGATTTCAGTTCCCTCTGTACCCATACGCAGAGGTATGAGGACTGCTCCCCTCCTCGTGCCTCTGTTGGCATGTTGGTACCTTACTAGGGGTAGGCAGGACTAGGCACAATCTACCCCCTGCCCAGATTCCTGTGAGTCTTTGTGGCTCCGTGATGCCATTTTAGGTGCCTTCTTGTACCGTGGTCCATCACAGCTGTAAACACTATAATTCAGACACCTTACCTTACTTGCAAATACAGCAATGTAACCGGAATGTCTAAATACCAGCCTTACTTTTGGAGATAGAAGCAATTTTCTGTCTTTCTTTGTAGATGTGCATATACCAGGCCTGACATATCTATTTCTTACAAGTATGACTGGTTTTCCAGTCAAGCACATGAAGCCAGGGAGGGAGTCTTCCTGGCTCCCTGGGAGGGGAGTACTTGGGCAATCTGCATGTTTACTTTCTTTCCCCCTTTATTTTATTAAATTCCATCTTCCTTGATAAGACATTTTAAAATGTCCATTTCAAGCATTTGCTTTGATCTGTCTTCCTGGTAATTAAATTGCCTGCCTTTAAATTGCCATCATTTAAAATCATCCTAATTAAGACAATTTCCCCAAACTTCAAATACTGGTTTTGAATTGTAGTGTGAAGAGAATGAATAATGATTCTCCATGTATTTGCTTTAACATTGTCTACTTTTCCTGTACAAGGAAATCGATTTTCTCACCTGTCATGCTAACTAAGGGCGCAATCCAGCAAATTCTTACTTCTGCAAGTAGGTCTTAGTCACACAGAAATTCACTGGAACTAATTACAGGAAGATTTGCTTATGTGAATAAGGATGTCCAGGGTAAGACCATTTGGATAAGTGTGCAAGTGTGTATGTGCATTGAGTAAGTGTAAGCCTGTGCAATAAGCATTTCACACTGATGCTTTAGAAGATGTCCTGTGCGAAACAGTAACTTGCAGTTCACGTAGAAAGTGGAAATGAAGATTTGTATAGGTTGAAAGAAAAAAAATTATAATGGATACACATACGTCTGCAATAAATCACTTTCAATCTGTGTCTGAGTAATTTATGATCAGATGATCTGGCTGCACCTATTTCAGCTCTTGAGAGAACCCAGTAGTGCTCATAAATACAAAGGGTCTAGATGATGCTTGTACCTCATAAAACATATCTAAAAAACCCCAGTACTCTATTTTAACTTACTACAAACATCACTGTACATTGTGTTTTTATGACACATACAAAGTACTAAGACAGGAGAAAGCTTATGAGCAACCGTGACAGTCAGGAGAACGCAAAATTATATAACCTGAAACCCCAGCTAGTAATAATCTACGGAGGCTGTGAAACAATCATACATTACTATATTTACCATGGCCTTTTATATTTACATATTAGAATGTATATTGGAGGTTTAATTGTGAGGTTGTCAAAAGTAAAACTACTTTTAGAAAACCAAGCCATGCAATATTACAGGGGGAAAAAAGATTTAAGTCTTTTGTTCAAATGGAAATACAGAAAACAACACCTTGTTTAAGCAGGATTTTATTTTCTTCTACTCAAGTGATGAAGAGGCTTTTGTAAAGAAAGGCTTTCATCTTATACATGCAGTACTCCATCACAACATAATTACCCTAATTTGTATTCCACTGTAGAAATAGGCTTTTTCAGCTTAAACAAATTAAGTAACAATCACTGAGTGTACATGACCAGCATTCTTTCAAGTAACCTGTTATCAGCTCTGGCTACAGCTTTATCTTGATAAAATGGAAATCCTGTTTTATTTTCCTACTTTTCCCCCCAGAAGTATGCCAGTCAGATCATCTAGAGAGGCATTGCGATTCACTGGCTGGAGCGAGGGACAGAGTATCCAGAGATTATTTCCTACAGCCTCCCTAAATCATTATGTGACCTGGGTCAAATCCTGACTGCCTTTGAGCCTCTATTTAGGAGAGTGCCTAAGTACACACTTAACTCTGAACATGTGAATAACACGGCCACACTGAGAAGGTCTTTTAAACAGCTGCATGTGTGCCCTGCTGAATAGAGGCTCTTCTGCTGCTCTTTTCCTCTGGCTTTGGTTGACATTCTGTGTCCTCAAGGATGACAGGACAAGATCTACCCCCATCTGTATTTACATTATTTGTCTTTTAGCTGTGTAACTGCAGATATCCCTGCTGTTTGTACACGTCTTCTAATTATTAATCAGGCTCTGACCTGGTGGATCACTACCAGTGAGGCTTTGCCTTCATGAGCTTCTCCTCCTCAGTCCTTCCAGGTATGACCCTATGGCATTCCAAAACGCTGGACAGGAGCTGAGGCCAGGGCACCAACTGACTCTGTCCCAGCAGTGAGGGGATGACTCCTGGCTCCAGTATGGCACTGCTGTTGGCCAGAGAATGGGCAGAAGCAGCGGGATGAGTTCCTCTGAAAGGGATTTTAAGGACCAACAATGTCACAGCAAAACCAGGGTCTCTTTCTTCAGCCCTAACAGAGGCTGATCCACCATGCAGAAATCTTTCCAAAGTAGGTAGCTCCCAGCAGGAACAAGGTGAATGGGAAGAGAACCTATCTACCGCCAAAAAGAGTGGGAACCATCACTGTTCCTCCTGAAGTGCCAGAGAGACAAAATTCACCAGGCAGGCATGTTTATTGGATAGTGTTTTATCAGCACATTTGTAGAGATCTGCCACTTTCCCCAGAGCTCTCCCATCTCCCTCTCTTTCCCAGCCATCCCCTGCAGAACTTTCCTGTCTCCAAAATCCCCACAGCCTGTCAGAGAGGAGCAATCACGAGGCTGCTCCATGAGGGAAGGTGAGCTGAGGGTGACCACAGCACAGACAGGGCAGTGCCCTCACTGTTAGGGCACAGTCCCACCATGACTGAGCAGGGTGAACAGAGCAAGGGTCATGATAGCAACAGGTCCTATCAACAGTTCAGCAGTTTTCAGATAAAAGCAATGTAACAAGTCAGGTTACGTGGGTAACAACACAAGTTACCAACAAAATGAGTCAAGGTTTGAGGTTGATCCAGGAAATCCAAACAATTCAGGAGCAGCGGGGAACAGGACTGGGGAATAGGACACCTATGATGCAGCTCTGACTGGCAAATGGGCTGAAATGAAATCCTGAGCATGGGCAGAGGGTGTTGGCTGAGGTCCCAAGTGAGTCTGGTCAGGAAAATTAAGGCTTATGGGTGCACTCGGTGCCCAGCACAGCCTTCCCTCCCATCATGGTGTGACCTCACACCTTACAACACTGTGGATTTTGAGGTGTACTTGCTGTGAAAGCTATGATTTTGGCCAATCTAACTTGTTCCCAGGAGTGCTCCTCAGATCTGTAGCCTGGACAGCCAGTGAGTTATTGAAGCCTCTCCCAAACTGGTTTAGAGTCTGCCCAAAATTTACTTCACTTGGTATTCTGGTTGCACCTGCACTATGACTGCTGGAGGGGTGATGTGTTGACCATGGATGGGGGTTTGTGTGATGAGCCTTCAGGAGGGGAGGCATGAAAAATGGGGTGAGTCTTCAGGGATCATATAAGCCAGGAGCCAAGGGTGGCCACAAACCAGGTAAGGCAGTCGCAAAACAGCCCAGTAGGGTGGTGACAGCAGCAGGTCCCATTGACAGTCTGGTCATCAACAGTCTGGTCATCAACAGGCAGTGTCAAGGTGAGCTGAAATGGGTCCATGGGCTGATGGTATGGGTGCAGTGAGGCTGATCAGGAGGCCTTAGAGCCTAGGACAGCCTTCCTCAAGTCACCTCTCTGTGTCATGGATTGAATGGATCTCTGTTTCCCTCAGAGACAGCAGAGAGAGAGCAAGCAGTGGTGGCGGGGCTTTTCCCTCAGTGTTTAACATCTTATTTGTGCTCAGGGGCTCCTGAAATCAATGCCTCAAAAGATGGTCTTTGTTAACTCCACCACCCTTTGAACTACCAAAATCCAGCGCTTTCTAGCACCATATGGTGAATGCATTGTCCTCCCTTGTCATCACTGGATCCAAGGAGGAATATGAAACCATGGGCATCAAGAAATTGATACCAGAGCAAAGCTGTAAAGACTTAGGGGGCTTAAATAGCCTTCACAGGCAAGTGAGGACCAGCCAGGAGTATCCTCATGGTTGATATGCGGATTATCACCCATGTGTCATATGTCATGCCACATACAGAAGATACTGATCATTCTGAGGAAAATGGGACGGAGTAATCCACACAGCTGTGTCACAGAGAGCTGTGACTAAATGAATGTGATGCTTGACCTGCAGATTCAGCCTTCTTGAACTCCTTTTCATAAATTTGAAATTCCCAGTGCTTCCAGCAGAAACCAGAAGGAGATGGGTAAGAACATATGTCTTTGCTGTTACAGCAAGACAAGATGTGACCCACCGGAGATTGTTTCTATTGCCAGTTCTGGGTGCCACCATCAGGAACAGATCTAAGCAAATACTTTCTCTCAGGCCTGTTCCCTTTTTCTCCCTTGGTGTTTCATTTCAACCTCTGTACTCAGGGGGATGGTTGCTCTATGTCCCCAAGAAGAAAGCTTCTTTTCCTCTTGATCAAACCGACTTGCCTCTCTCTGCCTCAAGCTTTCATGCCATTCTTAGAATCCAAACAAATGATTTAGCCCTGCTAAACTTACTGCCTCTTTTAAGGAACTCCATCATCTCCTTTAGCTTGTCTATGCCTAGGAATAGCAAATTCTGAAAGCAATCTTAAATTTAAATGTGCCATTCTGTTTACTGAGCAGGGAACCTTCAGGCAATAAATACTACAGCAGGAATTCACCAAGGCTGTGTTAGGGCTTGACAGCCCAGACAGCCATTGCGCAGATCTTTGTTAGTCCTGACAACATGTTTTTTTTTAATCAAAGGGATTACAAATTTGTTTTTAATCTTTGGGGTTACTCTTAATGCCTTAGAAAGGATCCAAAGCTGTTTAAAACGGTATTCACATTACAAGCAGGCAGTAAATTTCAAACTATTACTCAAGCCCATTGTCACTCCATGTGAACAACGCCACAGAGAAGAGGCTCAGCAAGATTTTTGTCCATGTATTGGAGTTCTTTAATGCATTTCAGACACAGCAAGTACTCTGGACCTCCCTGATTTTAGAAGTTACTTCTCCGGTTCCTGCATTGATGACCCTCCAGTCACGCAGAATCTTTGGAGGCATAATACAGGTGCTGAGCACCACGGTCCTAGAGGCTGTGCAATTGTGCTAACTCCTCCTTGGTCCTACAACTGTGACAACTTGAGGAGTTCATCAGCAAGGCTCCAAGCCAAAGCTAATTTCTGTTCAATGGGGTCAACAACAGTGCAAGTTTGTATTTGCTCAAACCTGTGGAGCCATCATGCTTACCCAGTTCTGTAACACCCTTCTCCCTGAGGCTCTTGAGGAGCAAGTGAGACCTTTACATTGGCACAGTCTGAGTCCTCCCCAGTCCACGGGTCTCTTTCACTATTTCTTTAAGGTTGTATTTACCACCAGGCTACACTGGAATACATTTTCTGGGTTCTTTTTTTCACTCTCTCTGGGAATTTCACATTCTCATCTGTTTCCTCCTTGAAGAACTCTTTCCAGTTGTCTGGATCTCTGCCACTTTGATGCAGTCCTACAGAACCCTTCAGTCCATGAAATCACAGGAAAAACACAATTCCCACAGAGACATCACTCTGTGGTGTCAAAGCACTTGTGATTCCTGTGCTAACCTCATAAGAAATTTCATTAAGCGGTATCACTCCATCACATCCAAGTGTGATGCCTTTCCAAAACATGCACGTGCCCTCCTTGATAACTACTGCCATTTAGGGCTGCGTCTCACAAGCTGCTTGAAATGCTCTGCAAGTCGCTCTGCTTCCCAGCTTTTGCCTGCCCTCCCTGCTGCAGATTCTGTGCAGACTCCAGCTAGCTCTGAGGCAGGCAGTGCTTAACTCCTAGCTTTTACATCGTACTTCTGTCAACAGGCTTTTAACATCCTGAAGTTGTGAAAAAATTAAAAGTTGTGTCTGATCCAAATCATCAGACCAGAGGAAGCTGGACATGGTCCCCAAGACAAAGGGACTCTCACTCTGCTAATGTGGGAGCCCCAATCAGACCTACATTGCAGTGAGCAAGTTTGCCAGAGTGTTGGGGCACTGAGTGCATCAACAGGCCTTAATGGCCCTGACCAGCCTCACCTGGGACCTCTGCCATGGCCCAGGACATCCATTTAAGCTCGGGCCTGAGCCTCTAACCTTGCTTTAAGCTGTATTGTTGGAGGTGTACTTGTCTCCAGTCCTGTGTCTGTTCCTGTCTCCTGGCTGGACCTTGGTCTACTGTCACATCTTTGTCTCCAGCCCTGTCTCTCACTGCTTCCCCCTCACAGGGGTCCCAGGATAGACCTGCACCTGAGTCACCACCTTGCCTTCAACAGTCTGGGACTGCCAATGGACCTCGATATCAGCGCTCAGGCCTGCCCACCCCATTCAGATCCTGTGGGACTGTGCCCTGGTGGTAAGGGGTCCCCAAGTCACCCCTGCCTGGGCTCTGAGGCTCCTCTGAGGTGGCTGGGGGCACTTTGGGCTGCCCCCAAAGAGCCCTAGGGACCGGATGGCTGGTGAAAGGGGGAGGTTGGACTGACCAACAGCAGGAAGCTTGGATGAAGCTTCTGGTGAGGCTGGGCAAGGGTGTACAATCAAGCCATTCCTGTACGCTCCCTTGGGTGGGAGCAGGGCTTGGGGAATGAAAACAGGGGTTCCTAGAGCAGCCTTTGAGGGTTGGAAAGGGATCGAATCACCCCTAAGGCCATACTGTGGTGGGTGAAGGCTCAGACTTTCCCTGAAGAGATTCCAAAGGCTGGAGGGGTGTCAAGTCACCCTGAAGGCCAGATGGGGAGGGGAATCCAGCCTTCCTGGTGGAGCCTGTGTGGCTGGGCAGGGGTGAAATTGAAGTCCAGGTATCTCAGAGCAGGCATTCCCAGGATGGGGATCAAGGCACCTGTGCTGGAGGCCAGGGGCTCAGGATGTCCCTGAGCAGTCTCGGAAGCTGGGGAGAGGAATTGCTTCATGCTGGGGAGCACTGGAGGCTGGTGGTCAGAGGGGCTGGGATGGTGCCTATGAGAAACCACAGGGGCCTGGGGGTTTCAAGCTGAGCTGCTCCAACAGCAGCTCCCTGAGCTGCTCCAACAGCTGGGGTGAGCCAGGCTGTCCCAAAGCAGCCTCAAAGGTTGTGTGGTTGCAGAGGATCAGGTTGTCCCTGGGGGCCAAGGCAATCACAATGTCCCAGAGCAAGCTGACATGGCTTGGGGATTAAGCCATCCCTGAAGCCAGGTAGAAGATGAGGTCAAGCCCCCCTAAGAATGGGCCAGGGGTGCTTGGGTAGCTCCTGAGGCTAGGGAGTCTCAGAACTTTCCTGAGGAGACCTGATGGCTGTGAAAGGTGATGATGGCTGACTGGGAGGTTCATGCTCCTGGAGAAACAGAGGTTGTGTGGCATGCATGGCCTTCAAACTATCCCTGAGGCCAGGAGGCCAAGATAGGGATGAAGCCACCCCTGAAGCATATGTGTGTGTATGTGTGGTAGGGTCATCCCTGAGGAGCCTTAGAAGGGGAAGGGTATTCCTGCTACCCCTAAGGAGCCCCAAGCCCTGAAGCCTGGGCAGCTGGCCATGTGATTGAAATCAAGCTGCCCCAGAAGAGTAGGGAGCTGGTAGGTTGGACCCCACCCTGGCTTCCCAGTGTCTGTGGCTGGGCTTTGGGACTTCCCTGGGGTGCCTGACAACCCCCTGGCCTCCAGCTCCTGACTCTCTTAGGTGAATCGGGCATGAAGGATTTCTTCAGTCAAAATTTTTCTGTAGGTACTCAGCAGAGAGATGTAGGAGATATTGACTTGGCTGTGTCTAAGGCTGAATTTCTGTCTCTTGCAGAGTGTTGAGCAGAATGCTGATAGAAGCAAAGGCTGTTTACAGAATATATAACAGATACTTGAAAGAATTTTTCTAGCTTTGAGTTCTTCAGTCACAGGCTTTTGTGCATAACACATTTCATGTTCTATAAACCTGATACAATATATTCCTTATTAGATAAAGGCAGAAGGATTACGATCACTCCAGTTTTCTCCCTGGCTTACAGCTTAAAAGTTAGGTGATGATATAACAACTTATGTTTCCTATCTAAATTTGGAGTTATGTTAGAAGACGAAGGTAACTTCCTGCTGTAAAGAAGAAATCCAGGAAATTATCAGCATTGAAAGCTACAGTTCCCCAGAATCCCTTCAAAATAATGAAAGAATAAGTTGCCCGGTATTCCAGTCTCTTATAAACTTGCATAACTTTGTGCATGTTAATAGCATTAGTAACTGAGACAGGAGCATATATTGAGAGTTATGGCATTACAAGTGTGCTTACAGACATGCAGAACTAGGGTCTCTGTTCTTATCCAAACTCATATCCTTTAACTATTCTTGATATTTTATTTTTGCCATTTTGTTTTTGTGTATCTACAACTTCTTTAGCAATGGTGATGTATGTTAACCTCTTTGTTTTTTGAGACGTTCAGTAGTAATTGTGTGTAATTTTGATCCATTAGATATCTTCCATTTCCTTACAGAAGCACAATTTTGTATTTTGTATGCAGTACCTACTTCAATATAGAATAGGCAAAAAGACCGTTAGTAAAATCTGTCAGTCAAAATCAAACCATACTAAAAGCAGAAAATGTCATGTGCAAATGGAAAAAGATTAGCATTCTTGAGATTTTTTTCCCAGTCCCTTCCATATGCGAGGAGCCTTAGCTTCGCTTGGAAACGGTCTTGCATTAGGCCGTTTCTCACTGTATCAAGCTCTTTATGCACCCAGCTGGCTGCGAAGTTTCTCCTTGCTGCGGTGTCTCTGTGTAATCCCAGCCAGTTTTCCTTTGCAGCTGTGGGGGGCCTCCTTTGATGTGCCTCTGTAGGTGGCTGCCGATCCCTCAACCGGGGCCTGCAAACAGAATCTCTTCTGGAGAGGAAAAGAAAACACCCCGGTGATGCCATGTGACTGTTTGCTTTATGCATGCAGGAGGAACTGACGTCAAGTGCCTCAGGATATTGTTCTAATGCAATAACATGATGTTGTGGTGTGTATCTCTGTGCATCTGATCTAGCTAATGCAGTGCCTGCGGTGAAGGACAATGCGGTCTGTACCTCCCTTCTGCTCTTGGCCTCTTTAACTTTCAAGAGTCTCCATGTGTACTGAAAAGATCGGTGGTGTCTGCTTGTGACTATCAAATACAAATACAGTGACCTCCTTTAGACATCTTAAGAACAGTTTTCTTGCATTGTTTCCACCTGTGCAGTTGCAGTAGGCACCGCTAATAGAGCAGAGCAAATGCATAAACACGCAACAGAGGTGACCCAATGCTAATTTTATTTTTGCTACTCGCTTGGAAGGAATCGGAGAAGAAGTCATTTCACATACCTTCAGCACACAGCAGAGATGAGCTTCTCCTTTCTGTTGTCACAACTTACACATCTTTTCACTTTGAATGTTAAGTACTGACACAAGAAGTTAAAAAAGTGATGTCAAATAATAAAACTAGGACAATTTTTTCAATATTATGTGTAAATGCAAGTAGGAACCTGGGTTCCACTGAGAGGACCATGCAGCAAGAGTCCTATGAAAATACCCCAAGCTCATGTTTAGATGAGCCCAGAAGTTTTTCTCCTCCCCTGTGCCTCCCTGCAGCATGGGAATATGCCAGTTGTTCTGGGACTTCCTGGCTTTCGCTGCAGGATGTGAATGTACTCAGAGCCCGAGAGAATTTAGAGTCATAGAATCATGGAATGTTTTGTGTTGGAAGGGACCTTTAGAGGCCATCTAGTCTAACCCCCCTGCAGTGAGCAGGGACATCTTCAACTAGACCACGTTGCTCAGAGCCCCGTCCAACCTGACCTTGAATGTTTCTAGGGATGGGGCATCTCCCACCTCTCTGGGCAACCTGTGCCAGTGTCTCACCACCCGCATTATAAAAATTTATTGTATCTAGTCTAAATCTACCCTCTTTTAGTTTAAAACCATTACCCCTTGTCCTGTCACAACAGGCCCTACGTCTTTACCCATCTGTCTTACAAGCCTCCTTTAAGTACTGGAAGGCTGCAATAAGGTCTCCCCGCAGCCTTCTCTTCTCCAGGCTGAACAAGCCCAACTCTCTCAGCCTGTCTTTATAGTACAAGTATTCTGTCCCCCTGATCATCTTTGTGGCCCTCCTCTTGACCTGCTCCAACAAGTCCTGTGCTGAGGACCCCAGAGCTGGACGCAGCACTGCAGGTGGGGTCTCACCAGAGCACAGCAGAGGGGCAGAATCACCTCCCTCGCCTGCTGGCCACGCTGCTCTTGATGCAGCCCAGGATACGGTTGGCTCATGTCCAGCTGTTCGCNCTGCAAACTTGCTGAGGGTGCACTTGATCCCAGTATGTTGTTGATGAAGATAGTAACTGGTCCTAATATGGGACCAGTACTGTTTACTGAGGACTATAAAGGTATGGGATAAAAACGTAAGGGTTGATGTAATGCATGAGTGGAGGGACTGATGCACTCCGGTAACACCTCTCTAACAACGGTTAATGCAGTTACACAACCATCTGACTGCATAGGAAATGTCCTCTTGCACTGCTAGAGGACGTAGCTTGTGTCGAAAGTCTGAGGGATTTATTCCTAATGTAACTGTGTATATCGCCCATATACATTTTCCCTCCGGGTGTCATTTTTTTTGCCATCTTCTAGCCCTATTGGGATCCTGCGGCAAAGCATGTCTCGGGTGTGATGCAAACTGCCTGTGACATAATCCCTTTCCTTAGCTAAGAATAATTGTCTTTCAGTTTCAGAAGCAGTAGTCTTGCTCCGCTACTGTAGCAGGGGTAAAGAGACGGCTCGGGCTGACCCTCCTCTCCCACGTCACCATTGTTTTAGTAGCACTATTTAAAGGAAAAAATGTTGTTCCTTTGCCTTGTGAACACTGGTTTGAACATCTTGGATCACACCTTTTCTACGCTTCAGTGCTGTAGGCAGCTTTATCGCCTCTGTTGTATTTCAACCGAAGTCCGAGATGCATGCTCCTTATGTGAAAACTCTCATGTTTCCAGGGTTGGCAGTTCACCTGGGGACTGGCACCGCCCCGTCACCTCCAGCAGCAGCGGAGGCGGCGGGTACCTGCAGCGGGGAGCCCGAGCCCAGCTGCACAGGTAATTTCGGGAGAGGCCGACTCGCCGGGGAGCCGCGCAGCAGGCAGTCCTTGCAGAGGATCAGAAACGGAGGATTAGCAGCGTCCCCCTCCCGCCACCCCTCCCGGCGCAGCCGTGCTTGCCGCCTTTGCCCCTCCCTGGGCGCGGGCGCTGCCGCGGCACAGCTCTGCGAAGCCCCCACGCGCACCCCCCCCCAACGGGCGGCCCCGCCCGCGCTCCCGCGGGAGCCCGCGCCTACCGAGTGCCCTGCACGCGCAGCGGCGGCGCGCGCGCGGCAGGCCGCCCCACG
>VZTV01032294.1:1012-13218 GCA_013400875.1 Anhinga rufa | reverse complement strand
CCTCTCCTCTCTTCCCAGTATGTTTTTGCCACTTGCATTAGAGTGGAGTGCGAATGCCTTCTAACCATGCATTAAATGATACCTCTAGGAGCTGTCATACCCGGTTTGCTCTCTTATCATCTCCCCAGGGCAAGATGGGTATCTGCAATGTTTTGGCAGAGGTTTTTTTAGATATACATGCTGCTCTCTGTTTGTGTTAGATTAGACAGATTGAAGAAGTACACTTGATACTCACAATGGATGACAACGTTTGTGTAATTCCAAATGTCATCTTAGTTGTTTGCTCTATTTATTTCAACACTCGTTTTTCACATTTTTTGAGACTTTAACCCCCTTGCCCCTAACACAAGCTGCTTCATACTTCTTTTCCAGAGTCCTGTATGAACTACTTTTGTCATGATATATTAAAAAATTGCTTGCCCTCTGCAGTGCATTCCTGTCACAATCACAAGTCGGTGTCGCCCTTGCAATTTTGGGTGGGTTTTTTTTTTTTGAAAGTTACTTTTTAACATACTGGCCATTTTTCTGGCCTGCCTTATACTACCCATATGCAAACAGTTGCATCAGCAGAACCGGGAGGGACAGGGTGAGCAGCTGGGCTGGGGGATGAAGTGGGAAATTCTTCAGCTGCTTTCACTGCCAAAGCAAACACATTGTGTACCTACACCATCAGCACATGGTGACCAGGCTTAAAAAATAAAATAAAAAAAAAGAAAAAAGGAAGAAACAAAACTTCCATGATACAGGAGATGTGTCATACACAGAAGAGCATGTGGTAGAGATCAGCTACCCTGAGCCTGGTCCTGCAATGAGGTTTCTGCATGATGAGCCCCTTGCATGAGCTTCTGTGTCAGAAGAACATCAGCTGCACTGGGGTATGTGGCAAAGAGCATGTCTCCTTCACCTAGTCATTTGGTGTGAGGTGATATGAAAGGGAGACGTTCCCCGTGTTGTGTTGTTCCCTATAACCAGTTGTAGGCTCAGAGTCCAGGCCCCTAATTCCCAGATCTGAAAGGAGGCAGAGGGAAAAAATCTCACATTCTTGGTGAACAGCATGATGTCCAATTTCTTGTCCCATGAGGTCTTTCTAAACTCTCACACATATATTGTCAGAAAAAAATGTCCTGAGAACACTGGCACAGTGGTGGACATTGTGGAACTGTCTCAGCCAGACCAGGACAGGCGGTCCGTGTACTCCACTGCAGCTAGTCTAGCTTGGACTGCTGGTTACACCAAATTTATTCAGATGAGCTGTGCTGATATAAGCACTTTAACAAGAGTGCTGTTTCACCCATGCTTGGGGGCAGCACTGCTTCGACTTAAACTTGTCTAATTGCACTGATGCAAAAACCAGTGTAGAGGCGAGCCCTAAGATCCTCAAATCTCAATGACTTGTTTTTTACTCATGGCCATGCTGAGAAAAGACAAGACTGTGCTTGTTTAGTCAGCAGATGAAAGTTGTCATACTAGAAATACCGTTATGGCAAGATTAGCTGTGTGTGGAACTTGTAATAATTAGTTAGCGTACCAGCACATAAATAAAAAGACAAATTGCTGACAAAAATCTTGTATATATTTGTTGTAAATAGAAGTAAAGATGATGGGTATTTTCAGAAAAAGGAGGAGGTATGGCAGTTCTTGTTTGACCTATGACACATCCCTTGGGATGAAGATTTTTTTTCCTCGGGAGGATTATGATAAAATTTCCATGGCGGGTCACTCTGGCTGTTTTATTAGAATTTAGCCAAACATCTGCAGGATATCAAACTTCAATGTATACAGATGAAATCAGTTCTGGAAAAAGTATCAGCACTCTCTTGCAAAGCATTAAAAAGGAGATGTTCTTTATGAGCTTGGCAAAAAAGTACAAAGCATTGAATAAATTCTTGCAATTTACGGAAGGGGCGTGTGACATTATTTTTATCTAAAAATTTTTTTTTAATTGAATCTGAAGAACAACAAATGCTATTGGTGAGCAGCACAAGGGCAGTTCTAGCTCCTGGACAGGGCGGGTATTCAGCAGCCAGCGGGCATGAAAGGTTCTTCGATGCACACGCTGCGGTACTACCCCTGCGCTGTGAGTGTGAGCTGCCCAGGGCAGTGCGTTTGAAGCATGCAGCCCTGTCCCTCATGGCTTGCAGGCGGCCCGAGAGCACAGCCCCATGCACCAGCACTGGCCTGCAGAGCACCTGCCTCTCTCTCCTGCTGACAAACTTCATATTAGCTTCCAGCCAAAGGACACCAGAGAGGCCGTATTTTCTCCTTTGTTGTTCCTGCATGAATATTTCCTAAACAAGTATCTCGTAAAGTATTTCAGCCTCAACTCGCTGATTCACCAGACATCCTGAGAGGTGTACGTACACGAGGATGGCGTGTAGGGGCAGGGAATAGAATCAGGACACAGCTGGTAAGCAACGTATACTCCTCCTCAAGGCAAAAGTATGGCACATATCAACGCTTCTACCAGGACAAGAAAATCTGATGGCAAACGGGAACTTCAGTATCACGACCACACACGTACCACTCTTACAGCTAACTGCACTGCCCATGGAAAGTCTCAGATGGGACTGGCCCTTCATCATAACCTACGACTGTGCCCAACGCATTGCATGTGCATGCGGCAGGTCTGCTTTGCACGGATAATCCTCTATAGCCTGAAGGCTGCAATCAGTGAGACAGGCTTTCTGCAAACTTGCCTACGAGTTTCCAAATGACACACCCCAGAAAGACTACCTGTCATGTCTCCACAAGATTTACAGATGTTTTCTACACAGCCCTAGCCTTCCAAGGTAGAGTCCCTGCATTGCTAAAGGCACACAGGGCTATACGCAACCACAAGCACAAATTGTATGTTCATTTTTTCCAGCTATTTTAAAAGTAAACAGACTCCAGAATTACCTTCAATAAAACTGTATGTTTGAAAAGTTTGAGCACCATGTGGTAAATGTGGCTGGTACAAATACTGTGTAATTTTTATGAGTTTGCCATTATCCACTCTGGCTGTAAGGAGTTAAATCAGATGCAAGTTACTGGAGGGAAAAAAAAAATGGGAAAGGCAGTGATGGCAAGGCAAGGTGGAGTTCAACTAACACCAGGAGTCCATTGCGAAACTGCAGGGATGCTGTGAGCTGGGGAATGCCCTGGCGAATGCCCAGCCTGTGAGAACCCAGATCTGGAGCTAGGGCAAAAGAGGAGACCCAAACCTGAAACGTGCTGGCCTGCCAAAGAAGCCAGGTGGAGGGAGGGTGTGTAAGGGAAATTGTCAACACCACCTGGTGTTGACTCCCTGGGAGAAGCACCCTTAATAAAGGGTGACTCTTTGACCTCAAGAATGAGAGCAACCAGACCAAAAGTATCTTGCCAAAGCTTAACAGGAGAGACTAAGGTTAATGGGGAAATGTATGCACGGACTTCACTCCATTTATCCCCTCTTCTGCACTCAACGTCCCTTTGGATGAATAAACAGAGCTTTATTTTGATGAATCTCTGTTTGGATCACTTTGGCTGGCAATCATCTCCCCTCCTTCCTTACACATTTCAGTCGGGTCTTGGCTGGATGCCCCTGTCCCCTTTGCAGCCAGGGGAGGGAGGGCAGAGTTTTGGGGAGGAGGTAGACCCCATCCCCAAGGCCTGCCCCAAGAGCACCCGAGCTGTCCCCTGGTGTAACCCACCACTCTCCACCCACCGGTGGAGGAACCTGGACTGCCTGGCTCAGGCCAGACAGCTAAAGCTAAACAATATGTCATCGTCTCTCGGTATCAGCCAGACTCCCCAAAGACAGATGCTGCTGGGTGCCCAGGAGAGCTGGGCCTGTTGGATTAACACCCCTGGCAAGGGTGTGGAGAGGAGAGGCAGGGAGATGGCCCCAAACACACAGTCTATGCAGTGGGGCCCTCAAAGAGAGACACCTGTGAAGAACAGTGGTATCCCTGTACACACCTTCTTCTAGGGCCTTGGCTGGTTTTAGGAGAAATAATTGACCGTTTGGAAATACACATTAAACTATAAGCCAGTAAATATGGAGGGTTTTTCCTACCAGAGTGTTTTTCTGTGGTTCTGCATACACAAATAAATACTACCTGAACCCTGTGTAAGTTTGGTGTTGCCTGCAGTGAAGTGGTTAAATTCATGCTCGTCATCATTGTTTAAATGTCTATGTCACCATAATCAAATACGTAAAATGACTCAAGCTAACTTAGATTGGTGTATTAAGAAAGCACCATAGTTTCCAAGCACAGATTAGACAGGCAGATGTATTTAAAATAAAAATATATTGCAATGTGAGGTAGAGGGAGTATACAGTAGAAAAATAAAAACAAGTAATATAAAAAAATGCAAGATTTATGATTCTTAAAAGGTTCCCAAGATTCTTCCTTGACAAAATCAATGTAATCAAATTGCTCACTGGTAATCCTTCCTTTCCTTGGGCCCAGCTCAGATGCACCCAGAACAGGACCTGGGTATGTGTGTACTGCAGCATGAATGAACAGAGGTGGTGTTTCGAACTTCTCCACCAGAGATCCACATTCCTGAGAACCAGTTTATCGTGAGGACCCACTGACGCGCCAGCCTGACCGCTCCAGCCCACATCTCTCACATACCTCCATTCACGCCTCTATATGCCACCGGTGACTCAGGTCAGGTGGCAGAGACAATGCTGTCAACCTCTACTGCTAACACCAGAAATCATGCTCCACCAAGAATAATCCAAAAATACAAGGACTTTATAAACTCAGCTTGCCTGCAGGGTTTTGAACTCCTTATGTATCGCATATGATGGCAAAAACAACAACTCTGACTGAATTGCTGAAGTACGGCCACAGTGACATTTAAGAACCGCCAAACACATTAACGATTGCGTTTGGAGACCAGCGATTTCACTCTGTGCTCCACCCAAGAAACTGGAACAGCACTATTTGTAGTCATGACTATTCTCAGCTAGGTTGCCATGGAACAAAGCCTGGCTAATCCTAATGGACTGATTCAGGAACAATCTCTCTTTCTAATCTTATTGGCTAATTCTTTATCATTCCCATTAGGTTAGTATTTATCCAAGATGTAAGAGCAGCAAGATTTTCAAGGAGTCATCGTTTCAGTATGTTGAGTGGTAGCAGTACAGCTCTCTTTCTTACTAAGAATAATAAAGGATGTTTTTGTTTCTCTTTGGAGCAGGCAGAGCGAGGAATTTTTCCTTCCAGAAGCAGATTAAATCTTCATTGAATTTTCCTTGAATTCATAGGATTCAGTACACATGAATTCATATGTTCCTTTGAGCCTTGGAAATTACAAACATTCAGTCAGTGATACCTTCTCATTTGGCAGCCAAATGAATATTTCAGAGAACGTGCATATAATAAGACAGATGGACTGTTAAAAGAAGTTACTGGTTTTTGTTCTCCTGATGCCAGCTTCACAGCCACCTTGCTTCTGTGACCTGAGCACTAGTCTGACCTCTTCTATTTACCGATAGCAATACCTAACATTAATTTCAAATACCTCACAACCCTCCTGGAAACTAGGCAAGAACTGGTATGTGTGCTAGCATCCCCCAGTGAATGCAGGCAGCCCAGCAGTACAGCAGGAGCCTGCGATAAATGGCCCCGTGCTGCAAACAAGTTCACGTGGTAAAAGCTCGTGCTGTGTCTGGTCATTCAGTTCCTCCAGGCTGTGTCATACGAGTGTATTGAGAGACTCTCAAGACGGCTAACTTATATGTCGTGACACAGCTCTTAAGGGCAAGGTGAGTGCACATACATGTGTGTGTGTGCCTAAGTACCACAGGGAAAGGTGAGTTCCTCGTGCGTTTTTGGAGAATTGATATTGCAGGAATTAAATCATGGTCATGTAGTGGAAAGGAGATACTGGGGAAAAAATGTCATCCATGTTTGCAATTTGCCTCATACAGAAACACATACACAAAGGCCTCCTTGAATGAATCCCTGGAAAAAATCATGCAAGTTTCCTGTGCACAGAATTAAGCTTGTGGTGATCAGAGCCGCAGCAATATTTTCTTTAAAAGAAAGAGCACCATAAGTTCACTGCAGACACCACCACTCTGTTCTCTGCTAGAGATTATGGGGACCAACATAATTTAATTTTAAAGTACCTCCTCTCTGGAATAACTTCGAGAAAGATATTAAAACCAGCCCTGACAATACAGGTATTCAAAGCAAACGAGTGTTTTGATGAAACAGATGGTAACCATAATTAACTTTGGCATTTTCTCCCATAAACCACATAGTTTTAACTCAATTAGCTGGCCTTTTATTTTTTTAATTAAACAAACCCACTTGCATCTAATCAGCAACCAGTTTATATCCAAACAATTAAATAGCCAGCTTTAAGAAATCTGGACAGGATACAGCCCAGGCCAACAGCCATCAAAGGCTCCAGCGACTGCTTTCTCCTTGCCAGGCGGCCGGGCGGCTCCGGCACCGGCAGCAGCCTGGCTGGGGAGACATGGGTCTGTGGCACGGACCAGCCCTCGCACCCCAGGAGCCCTCCCCTATGCTGGGATCCTATCTGTTTGTTTACATTAAGTGTAA
Source organism: Anhinga rufa (assembly GCA_013400875.1). Taxonomy (NCBI): domain Eukaryota; kingdom Metazoa; phylum Chordata; class Aves; order Suliformes; family Anhingidae; genus Anhinga; species Anhinga rufa. Next base: position 6,673 of record VZTV01032294.1, on the reverse strand, counting down.
AGAATGCATCCTGCAGCCACTGCAAAACAGTGTAAACTATGCTGTGCGAGCCAGCGGCAGTGGTTTCATTTTCTGTGTTATTTATCAACAAAACTGGAATCTTCACTTCAGCTATTTGGACCTAAAGGTGCCGACATAAACCAGAGTAGATAAATTATTCCAGTTCTGTTGTAAATGCATAGTTATTTGAATCCTTCCTTGCTACTTCAAAAACACAGTGAAGGCTATGCCAGCGGTCCTGCCTAAGATCATTTATCACACTTGTTTTGTCTGCTTATCTTGCAGCATGAGATCAGTACTCAAAAGCAGCATTTGCTTCCAAGTGATGTGACCGTCTTTGGTGACCGTTTTTAAATACAGTTAAAACGTCCCTACAGCTTTATCTGTGTTTCTTCAGTGGAAAGTTAAATTTCAAAGGATTTCTCACTGACAGGTTCGAAAGATCAAATTATGAAAGTCTTCTGACTCCTTTCTCCTGATGTTCTGTGCAACGCCTTAATGTGGATGTGCACTAGAGAAGTCTGAAAGGGAGGGAATTAAGGATTTCTGATTGTTTTTTACTGTAAACAAATCAGGAACGTTTCAGATTGCCATGGCCAAGGCAGTACGTTTGTCTTTCCCCCTACTTTCAACGACATTATAACCATGTCAAGCTCAAGTCAGTTATTTGGCTTATCCAGTTTCATCACGGACTGGAGTAATGAGTACAGAGAGAAAAAATGCTGGAGCCAGCCCAGACCACAGCGAGTTGACATAAAATAATGAAGGACAGAAGTTTCAGGGCTTGTTTGTATTTTATATCTGTAAACAGCTTTTGCCTCAGTAAGTCAACTTGTGCACAGCCTCACCCAGGCAAAATGCCTGAGGATTTCAAGGGGCCGTATCTGAAGGCAGTGCCTCAGAGCACAGTTGCTGTCTTGCTGCCCATCAATAGCCAAGAAAGCTCTAGCAATTCTGGAAGGAGAAACATCTTAAACGAGGGCAAGTCATGCCAGTGGTACGGCTGCCTTGCAGGCAGATTTCCTATGGCAGTGCCAGCCACGCCTGGGTTTGTATTTTCAGCTTTCCTGCTTGCAGGCTGCCCCCGCTCTCCTCAGACCTGGGGAAGCTTAACCTGGGTCTACATTTGGCTTCTCACGTGCATCTTTTCCATCTCACTGGTTCCCTCTGGTGCATTTCTGTGTGACCATGGGTCACTCACCACCCTCCCCTGTGTGAGATTTGGGCAAGAAGCCGTGCTGGGGCCTTTCGCAAAAGCGGCGGGGGCCAGCTGCAAATGCTGTACGAGGAGGGCTTGCGCGGAGTGCTTGTGGCCCTGCTTTACCCTCTCAGCTTCTGGTGGCCAACAGGTCTGAGATTTTAAACCCTCTCACCAGCCAGAGGCTGCATCTCCATTGTGTGCACCAGCCACTGTGGACTGTACTTAAATCCTCTTTGCATTTACAGAGCTTATCCCCAGCACGGGTCCCCTGCGCAGCAGGCTGGCATTAGGTGGTTTCGAGTACAGCCAGGCTCTTCAATACTACCGCGGGAAGGGCAGGCTTCCTCTGCAATTCCCTTAGCTTTTTTCTTGTCAAGATGAGAGAAGTAGTTACCTAGGGAACAAAAAAGTGATTGTTTTTTGGAGATTACATAAATTTTTTAAACATCCTTGTAAAGTGCTATGGGAATGGGATAACACGCACAGCAGGGAGGGGTGTCAAAGAAAATAAACAAGCGCTTTAAAACAGAAGACTGGATACAGTGGTGAGGAAAACAGTCCTAGCAGGGCTAAAACTAATTCACCATAGTAGGGAGAAAAGCACAGAGCCATTTCCATGTGTATTTAACATGTTCAAAACCTATGCCTTAAAGCTGATCTACTAATAAATTGCTCTGTAGCTCCCTCTAATGGACAACTTTACCAAAACTGGGTTCAGGGGAGCGGCGAGAGATAATGAGATAAAACCACCCTTGGCATAACATAAAATCGAGATTTTTGTGATGGAATAGTTGTCATGTGCGCAAAACCACAACACTGTTATCACTCCCCATCCATCTGTCGTTTTATTTTTATCTCGGTAGATATTACAGCTCTTCTTAAAAGAGTTTAGAAGAGTAGTGAACTAAGTCAAGAGGCAAAGGGCCACGTGTACCTGGTGGGACAGAAGTGCAGAAGCCAGGCAGGCAGCAGGCAGCCTGCATCCTGCATCCCGCATTCTGCATCCCGCATCCTACATCCTGCATCCCACGTCCCACAGGAGGCTGCAGCGCCCAGGCATGGGCTGTGCCCAGATACACGAGCCCCGTGTGGGGCACACCACCAAGAGGGAGCCTAACCATGCTTTAGAATCCTTTCATTAGCATAAAAGCAAAGCATTAGCTCTAGCAAGGTTTGCAGTCTAGGAGGTGGCTGGCACCTTCCCTACTCCCTGCCAGGCTTCCCTGCACAAAGTCACGCAGCCGGTGCTTCTGTGAGCGGGCTGATGAACAAAACTCCCATGCAAATTTTTTTGCGGCTACAGCAGAGGTACTGCCTACCCAAGAAATGTGTTGCTGAACCCAGAGCAAATGAAAAGAACTGTATAATAAGGGGACTGAAAGATGAATGACACAATATAGTAATGCACAAAGAGCAATGTCAGAGTATAGGATTATTTTAAATGCGATTGCATCCACACTTAATTAGAGTTAAACAATTAATTATAAAAACCTCTATACCACAACTCAAAGAGGAGCCAGGATTCCTCTTGCATGGATTAAAACGTACACCAAAGCTTGCGACACGAGTGTGTGGATTTTCACGCTGATCATTTCTAACACTTGGTGCTCCTACCGTTGCAGCTAACACCACAGAGATTAGCACAGTCAAAATGGGGTGAAGTCTGTTTGATTTCCAGTTCTGAAAATTGTTTTAGCTCTGAGATCCTCAGGAAGTCAGACACGAGAGAAAGCTGTAACAAAACAATCTCTTACATCTGAACAAGCGATATGAGTAAAAGCCACATTTCATTCGCACACACATAACGATTTCTGTCCAATGCATATTTATCTCATTTACATACCAGGAACACTTAGTTTGTTTAAGGGTTTATTTGTGTCAACCCCAATCTGCAGTTAGCCACAACAACTTGGGGTTTTTTAGAAGGTAATATTCCATATTGTCAATTATTTCTAATGTGGAATTTGAAACCATTATGCTGTTTTAGAAGCAGAGGAAGAGCAATAACGGACAGTAGGTTGGGTACAGAGCAGAACAGCATCTGAAAACATGAGGAAAACAGTGTTTCACAGTTCTAATGTTGGGTTTAATCCTCATAGAAATAATGAATTTATGCAGCAAAATATATGAACTTTAAGAAATAGCATTTAACATTCTAATGCACACTAATGCACACTACGTCACTGAGACTTAGAAAGCATTTCATTTAACAGGGAGGCCTGTAGCTCAGCTGACACAAGTCCCAGATTGCTCAGTGGCAGTCTTGGAAAGAACCTGAGGTGACACGTGGTGAAGGACTCATTCAGACAGAAATATTTTTATCCACACAGGCTACACATGGGGGTGTGCATGCTCTTTCACTAAGAAATATCTAATTACCACCTACCATTCAGCCCTACCTGACTTTTCCTGCCCCTTCTGGATGTTCACACCCCGTCTGCAGCGCAATGAGATGCTTGATTCAACCATAAACCCAGGCACTTGGAAATTATTCTGTTTTTAAAAAAATTATTTACAGCAAAGACTTTTTTTACAGACTAGCTTCTGTTTTAGAAACCACACAGGTGAACAGTTCAACAAAAAGAAGTTAGAGAACAGTGCATGGACAAAGGGAGTTGGGTAGCTGGGAGCAGTAAGCCCTTAAGCCAAAGCCACAGCAGAGAGGTCATTACATTGTCTCTTTAGTGCACTGTGGTCTTCATGTAAAACCTTCTGTCCCATCTGTGGGGTTGTAACACACCAATATGTGTGTTACTGACATGCTGAGACATCATTTCAACTGCAGAGCTGATTTCCTCCAAATTCTGCATTGGATCATTACTGGCTTCCTTGTCCTCCATAACAAAACAGCACAGGATGTCACTGGGCCAGCTCACATCTGTAGCAACTGCACGGCTGAGCCTTTATAATGTTATGTACTTGGAAACTCTGCAGAAGGAGGGAGAACTAAAGCAGCTTTAAGATTTCTTCTATGTACATCCCCCTGCATTTCTTTAATTTTCCAAAGGAATCTGTCCTCAGAGTCAGCATAAGTATTAATGTCTCTAGAATGCCAGTGACAAGTATCTACTTTCAACATCCGTTTTTATCATTTTTAAGAGAACTATAAAGATTAAATATTTGCGCAAACCAGGGAAATTCAGGACCATTCTTCTGAACTTTCTTGAAGATAGGTGCAACATTTGCTTTTTCTCCAGTGTCTGGAGACCTCCCCCCAAACTCCTTGAAAGATGATATACAACAGCCTTGCAAGGACACCAGCTAATTCACAGCACCCTGGCATGCCACCCACAGGGTCCCATGGACTTGTATGAGTTGAATTCTCTCAAGTAACTCCTGACTCAAACCTCTCTGCTGGTAGTTCTTCCACTCCTTCAATGCTTTCACTAAGGCCTGAGAGACCTTGTTGAAGACTAAGGCAAAGGCGGCACTGGGTACCTCAGTCTTCTGTGTGTCTGCTGTCACTAATCCACCCACCCCACACGGCAACAGTCCCTCATTTTCCTTGTTTAGATTTATGTGGCAGTAGCAGCTCTTCTTATTGCCCTTGATGTCCTTTGCAATATCCCTAAATCCCTGCTTTGTAGCTTGCCCCTCCTTCCATCTCTCTTGCATTTTTGCACTGGAGCTCTGTCATGGGTGCCATGTTTAGCCAAGCCAGCCTCCTGATAAATCTTCTTGTGTTAGTCCACTCTTGGCAGGTTGTACTTAATGACTTGCTACCTTTCCTCAACTCCTTTACCCTTCAGAGTTGCCTCTCATGATCCCACCTACCAGTTCCCTGAATAATTAAAAGTCTGGTCTCTTGAAGCCTATGGGCTGTACTCTGCTACTTTCCCCCTGCAGGATACTGCACCCCACTACTCCATGGTTACTACAGCCAAGTCTACCATTGATTATCAAATCTCCAGCCAGTTCTTCCATCTTTGTGAACAGCAGACCTAGCTGTGCACCACCCCAATGGCCCATCCAGTACCTGTATCAGGAAGCTGTCCCTGACACCCACCAGAAACCTCCTAGACTGATGGGATCCTGCCACGCTCCCTTTCTATCAGATGTCAGGGGGGTGAAGTCCCTCACAAGAACCAGCTTCTGTGATACAGACTTTCTCAGGTTGTTTAAAGAAGGCTTCATCTGCTTTTTCACTCTGGTTGTGAGTTCTGCAACAAATTCTTACCATGATGTCACCTTAACTGAGATCTCTGATCCTGACCCACATGCTCTCAAACCAGGCTGCTGTCCATCTTATAGAAGTACCATGCATCCAAACTGCTCCTTCACCTGTAGGTCAACAGCATCCCCTCTTCATCTTCCCTCCCTGTCTTTACTGTAGAGCGTGTAGTTGTCCATCACAGCGATTTAGTCATATAAGCTGTCCCACCACATCTCAGTTATTCCAACAGCATCACTCCGTGACCACACACAGTTCTAGTTCCTCCAGCCTGTTGGCCAAGCTGCAA
>VZTV01032280.1:8767-24825 GCA_013400875.1 Anhinga rufa | reverse complement strand
CACAAGTAATTTATTTCTGAGATTCCTAGGGCGTAGTGCACAAAGTTGCACAAAAGGCTCAGAGAAGCAGATCAGGGGAAGACTAAGTGATATGGCCAGTCACTGGAAAAGGCACAGAGGGAAGAGGTAGTGCAACTCCTATTTGAGAAGTAATGAAACGTTCAGAACTAGCGAGCAATTTAGAGGAAAGTGTAATGGTACCTGCATTTATTTAAGTAAATTCCTGAATTTGTAGTGTATATTTTACAGCTATAGAAAGCTCCTCTTGCACCAAATTATACTGTATTACACTGGTGTAAATCTGAATAAATCTTTTGATGTAGGAAGAATTTCTCCAAGCTTATTATCAGTATGATCAAATGCAAAATTTATTTGCTTAGTACAATTACTACAGTTAATTACATCCAGATTCATAATTACAAATAACTTATATTAAAATTATACTAGAAAAGGAACATGTTTTTGCAATTCATGATGGTAGCAGTAGAACAGAACATGTACATCTGATTCTTCAGTTATAAGCCAACTTTCTCTCCTAGAGCAAATAGTCCCTGAATTACATTTACATGACCTTGGGCGGGGGATCTGCACACTCCCTGATGTAAGCGTAGCTACCCAAATCACGTTTCCCTTGAGAGAAGATTATTTTGTGCTATATCAATCTGGTCCATGCAGGACTTGGAAAAAGGATCAGATGTTTCGGCATTGCAAATCCTTTTGCCATAGGCAAGGTTACTAATTAAAAAGCATCAGCATACAGAAGCACCAGATGCAGCCCAACCAGAGATGAATGTCAAGAAATTGGCAAGGAAAAGGGAAAAAGCAAGAAAGAGGTTAGGAAGAGATCAGATGGGTTTTTTCACAGAACGTTCCCTCTCTTTCCACTTGTCGTTTCTTCCCAAACAGTTCGGTGGTATCTGACATTACTTTTTGCAGCAGGGTGTCTCATCAGCTATATCTTACCGTGGAAGTCGCATATTGAGGCATTTCATATGTACTGTCTGGTCACATCCCATCTTGTCACATTTTATTAGGTATGCTGTCACTGTGTGATGCTCCGCTGGTGGCATGCGGTCATGTTACAGCTCATCATTACATACATTGTTTTCTGTGTTTCTGTTGACACTTCCACAAGACCTTGAATGTGACTTTGGAAAATGTTGTTGAAATATGCTTCCAATCATAACAACCATCAGTTCTTTCAGCTGAAACAGCACTGGATGCATTCTAAGTGTGAATCAACATCAGCTGATGAAGGTTAACTGTGCTGAAAAGTTTTACTATCTCCACCATGTTGGTGCTGGGAAATCAAGGTAGAAAAGGCAATTTCCTAAAGGCTGTGCAGTGAAGCCGGATTCATAATGGCACTTGAACAGGTGCTTAAACATAAGCGCAGGCTGAATTCCTGCCATAAATTAATCTGAACTTGGGGTCTTTGTGATTTCCTAATGCATATTATGAAAAAGCTGTATGTTACTGCTCAGAATAGGTTTGCATAAGCCTGGCATAGTAGCAGAGGAAAATAGGGTTAATGGACATCTCTCTCTCAAGAAATTCTGTTTGTGTTTTGTTGTTTTTTTTTTCTCAACCTACCCTTGGTTCTGCACACTTACGTTACAGCTCACGGAGTGGAAGCAGTGCAAATCAGGTGGGAAAAGAGGGTCCCCATATTTCACTGAATTCTCCTGCATTCTGCTCTTGCCTTCATTGCTGGGACGGATGTTCACTTTACTGAGTTGTCATGAGCATCCTTTTGGGGCCTGCTCTGCAACACATGACACTTCTCTGACATAGTAAAGGGGTAGAACATACACCCTGGAAAGTTGCTTGTTTCCATTAACGTCCTTGTTTTGAATGACTAGCAAAAATGTACAATGGTAATTCTCATGGATTGAACTGACTGGTTCTTTACTTTTCACTGGTCTCATTACTCAGTGTTTTTAAACTGGTTTGCAGGGATTAGAAGGCATCTCTGGCATTTGCAAATAGAAGCATATAAACACTGTTTAATAGTTATTCCAAACATGCAGGCAAAACTTTCTTAGCAATCTCTTTAGGTTTTAGATTTTGTTTAAAGTGGTCGCTTGCTATAAATCTGAAGCATTAATTTCTAGGTAACAGGCACAGATGTTCTTCAGACCTCCAGTAGGTGGTCTCATTAAGCACTTGAGTAAAATGAAGAGCATTGCATCAGATGAAATAGCTGGGAATCAAGAGCTGTATTGTCTCTTGGATGGAGGGAGACTGCCAATGTTTTATATCCAAGAAAGACACAGAAGTTGTTACAATGCATGGCAGGTGCCAGATGCTCCCCCAAAAGAAGCAGGGGGGAGTGTCATTCTTCTTTTCCACTGGTCCAGTAATCAGAAAAGAATTGTTTTTCTTGTTTAAAGCCATGGTTATCTTGATAAATAAAGTCTCAATTCTGGAGCCTCTTTGAACCTTCAGCATGGACGTTTTAGGGCTAGATATTTGCCTTAGACTTCTGTGTAGCTGACAACTATAACGTTTTTAGATGTAGTTTGCATGAGTCAGATTTGTGGCTGGATCTCTCTGATGGACCTAATTCAGGTTTTACCACTAATGCATTACTATTTCCATATCCAGTTAATCATACCAAAGCATAGATCAATTCGAAAGAAGCACAAAAATTATTTTGGGGTTATTTCTTCATTGTTTTCTAGGATTCTGTATCTTTGGTTTAGTACATGTTAAGTAATACAATGCAGAGATTATCTCCTTTTCTGGACATGTGCATCACTGGCAAGCTTAGTGAAAGTCACCACAGCTGGATGTGGAAATATTGTGTCAGTATTTGAAATGTCTGCATGCATCTACATATGCTCCCTGTACAGGATCAAGTGATATATTAGCAGTAGTTTAGGGTCTGTATGTGAATGGGACAGCTGCTCACAAATTATGCCCATGCTAAGAATAAAAGAAGAAAGTTTATGTAAATATGAGGTAAAAGTTGTCCTGTGTAATATGTCAAATTTCAATGAAAAATTGAAACAGTTCACTCAGACTAAGCCAGCTAGCTGTTTAGAGTAGGTCACGGCATGAATTAGGAAATGCACAAGGTATCTGGTGATTTGGGGTTTTAATAGTCAGGATTTTTTAAAAATTGGTTGAATAGTTGCATCAAGCCCTGAGCTGTGACAAACAGGACATGATTTCTATTTTACGATAAACAGCTCTTCTGATTCTGGAGTTGCAGTGAACACGGAGTTCATCTTTTCATTGCTGTGGCATTCACAGGTGGGACTTGGTAGTAATTTATTTCAGGTGGTTAGTTGTAGCACGTAACCTAGGAGGTTTTTGAATCAGGTTCCTATTGTAAAATGTTCCTGAAAGATCTTCCTAATCTTATTAATATTGACTGATTCTTTGTATTAGGATTTCTCAGGGATTGGTGGAGTCTAAAGGATTAAAGGCCTCTGAATCAAGGATGACCTAGATTCTGATAGATTTTATTATGCAAATCCTTACAATCAGAGGTCATTAATGGAAACATCTGAAGCTAATATGAGTTAACATATTTGAGTGCCCTCTCAAATTAATGAGTGTTTCAGTTCCAGGTGAGTAGAGTACAGTTTATGTTTAAGCATTTCAAAACTGCTTTGATTTAGAAGTGTACTCGAAAAGTGACTTAGGATCTTAAATGTCAAAATCCTTTTGGCTGCTGCTGAAAGTTGGGTTCTGGAGACACTTGTGAAAACAGGGTTTTCTTCTGAAGACGCAGTAGGGGATCAGAAACTTTCTCTTCTGCACTTTCTAACATGATAATTCCAAGAAAACAGCTGATTCCTAACAATGAAGCAAGTTCTTGATTTCACCTTCATTTTTGTAAGGGAAGTTCCCTGAACTTTTTTTGTTATCTTAAGTGGAAAAATGAAATATGATGAATAGCAGCAAGAAATTTAAAAATTTCTGGCTTTCCCAACTCGAAACAGAAGGATAATTTATACACATGGCCGTTTTTCTCTTCTATATTTAAAAAGTGCTCTATTACTTGAAGATCTGATTATCAGAGCAAGTAATATTCCTGAACAACCTGGTCCTCACCTATTATGGTCCAACTGTCCCCAGTGTTGGAGTGGGTGCAGGAATCAGATCAAAACCAGGAAGATTCTGGATGTAATTCATGTATAAAGGCATTAATACATTTTATTAATGTAATGGGGTTGGACTAGATGACCTCTAAAGGTCTCTTCCAACCTAAACCATTCTATGGTTCTATGATTCTATGATTTTCCTTTATGGTGGCTTCCCAAAGTTCAGCACTTGGACCTCAGGCCACAAATGAAAAAGCTCTCTATTTGGTGCTTTAAATACATTTTCATTCTTTCATTTATTTCACAAGCCTGACTACTAAATTATATTTGTTTCTTTTAATAATAGTTGCCTTTTTATATCATGCCTTTCTCCTGAGAATGTGAAAATATGTAAATAACCTGAGCAAAGACATTCCATTTTAGGCCAGTAGTAGGGTAGGCCGTTATGATTGTGCTATTTATGAATAAACAGAGGCGTTTACCCAAAATATTCAAAGCTGACTCTGAAAATCTAACTGAAAAGCCTTCAAATGAAGCATATGTTTTAAAACTTGTTTGTGTAAGCCTGTCAAGCAAGGAGTCAATAGCAGAGGTGGGGACAGAGCACAGGGAGCTGGGCTCTCCCTTTTCTGATATCATGAGCAGTACTGGGACAGGTTCTGATTTTGATTATTTTGGTTTAGATCAGGGTGATATCCTTGAAGTTAGTACCATGCATATAGTGTAACATTTGATGACTGGCCTTAGGTTTGGACCCTAATTGTGAGAAAACCTGCCAGCTGGTGCTTAAGACATCCCTCTCCTCCTCACATTTTTTGTGGACATGCAGAATTCGTAATCTCCGAAGAAATCCTGTAGGATGGGAATCCAGTGTGCCTCATTTTGAACAGGAACGTTTTTGCCAGCTCTTTTGCCACCCCCACACAACGTCTGTCGTCTGCTTCATGTGTACCTCTAGCTCCCTTTGAGACAAACTGCTTTGCAGCTCCCTGGCACGGCAGGCAGAAGTGCAGCCCTGCTGCCGCCAGCACCGCGTCGTTTGACATTTCCCAGTGCACTGGTGCAACGTGTTGTTTCCCACTCCTGTACTTCTCTGCTACCTTGCAGAATATACCAGCACAATGTGGGTTAATGGGGCAGGCATGGCACAGAAAATAGTCTCTCTGGTGGAATCATTAGGATTTGCTGGCAGACTGCCAGCTCAGTTAGTGCAATTTTACACTCACTTTTCAGAGCAAGCTTAAAGGGGAAACCTCTGTTCGCTTTAAGCCTTTACAGCCAAGGAGAGGCTGCTGGGGCTTTCCTGCCACTATCCAGATCGCTGATGAACAGCTGGCTGGGAAATCTCATCTAAGCACTTACTCAAATAATTTGTTGTTGTTGTTTTGAAATTGGTAGTCAAGACTATTTAAAATTAATGGATCTGCATGGGATTGATTGGTGATATTGCTCTCTCCTATGTTTGTTTTTTCCCAAACTTAAAAAGCAGAGTCTGAGGTGTATTTTGAAGAGGGGGGTAAGTGGTGGAAACCCACAAAAACCCAAGCAAAAAAAAAAAAAAACAAACCCTCCACAAAACCCTCTGCCTGGGAAGGCTCAGCTGAACAGGCACAGCTAGGCTTCAGCCAGTACCTTACAGACGTATCAATGATTTTAGGTCTGTTCTGCAACAGGCTTCAGCTGCATATGAAATTAATAGCAGCTGATACACACAGCTACTGGAAGGGTTAGGTTATCACAGCTGTAGGGCATTTCATTTGTTACTTGTGTAAAGTGTTAATCAGAATAATTTAATTAGTTATTGTCATATAATAAACTGAAATGCAACTTAATTTTGGAAAAAAAATAGCTGCTATTATATTTCTATTTTACTTCGTTGCTTAAAAAGGAATTGAATCAACCAGAATCAATAACCAATGTATCTTTTTGGTTTTAGAAATTTTAGGTCAGTTTTTATGTGAAACATGCAACCCTAGTTAATGCTTACTGATCTGGAATTAGAGAGCAAAAGGGTTAAACTCAATCCCTCTCTGATTTATATTTCCCTCCCCTCCTTCCCAGCTGTGGACATGGATGGAAGATCTGCAGAAGGAGCTCTTAGAGGATGTCTGTGCTGACTCTGTGGATGCGGTTCAGGAGCTTATCAAGCAGTTTCAGCAGCAACAAACAGCCACCTTGGATGCTACCCTCAATGTTATTAAAGAAGGGGAAGATCTAATCCAACAACTCAGGTAAGCATCCACCTGGAGGACAGGTGTTGAGAAATCTGATGTAAGCTGTGATTTAGGTGTGCATAAACAGGGAACTGTAAGTTAGGATTAATTGGGAGAGTTTATTAATTCTTTGCTTATTTATGATTCTTCAAATTCTTTGAGTATTTTACTGAAATTGCAAGGAGTGATTTGTGTGGACTGATTAGAGTAGTCTGTGGATCAGCGTGGGTTCCTGTTTGACAGAGAGATTATTTAAGGCCACAGTGAAGTGAATTGGAACAAATGTGTTTCAGGTGAATATTTTTAGTTGGTATTTTTAGAAGATTGTTAAATGGTTGTGAGCCGAGGTGTCATGATTTATATGCTTACTCCTGATGTAGGAGAAGCGTATTCCTCTTAATAAAATATACACGTGTCTAACAATCTTCACTCTTTCATTTTGCATGCAGTACCCTTCTATTTATCTTTGCCCATGTGGGGTTTATGCATACTGTCAAAGAGGGTCTTATACTGCCAGTTCTACTTGCTTTATGAATGAAGCCAGCTCATTTTACCTCGTTTAAAATACATGAAGAGACTGGCTCCAAGAAGTTGGGGTTTTTTGCTTTCTCAGTCTGTAAGTGTAGTAGAACAAATGTTTGCAGAGTAAGCTTATAAAAAAAAAGCTTGTGGTTGTGAGATCTCTCTCATTTGTTCTTATTTACAATAGTTTTCTGTGGCTTTAACTTTGTTGACAGCAGTGGAGTTTTCCTGCCTTTTAGTGGTGTTACTGAGCTCAAACCAAGTCTAACACATCACTTATTCTTTAGATCTTTGTATTGTAACAGATTGCCCATATCTACATGTACAGTGTGTATGTTCTGTATACATATATAATATGCAAACCTGCTAAGTCTTATGCATTTCACCAGAGACTGTCCCAGAGAACTACATCATCCTCACCCTGAGCTTTCCTAATCTGATGCCTTCATTTCTCACATGAGAAGTGCAGAAAACCATGAGGAAAAGTCTAAGGTGCTCTAGAGCAGAGTAGATAATGAAGGGCCCTGGTGGAACTCTGACCTTAAATGCCCTCCTGGAGTCCCTAAGTCTTCTACTGCAGCCATGTGCAGAGCTTTCCTCTATACATTTTCCTACCACCCTGGATACAGAGTCTTCTCCACTGGGTCAGGGGGAAAAAAAAAGAGAGAGAGAGAGAGATTTGAAAGGGCTTCTCTAGATTTTGACTGTCATTCAGCCCTGGGCAGCCATGCAGGTCAGCCTCTGTGAATTCCTAGTCTTGCTGTTATGTGGCTTGCCTGTATCACGGGGGGAGAGTGAGGGACCCAAGCTGTGGTATTGCTTGCCCAGATTGGAGTTGGAAAGGAAGGATCAGGAGTAGACATAGCTAGGCTCCATCCATCCATTCATCTTTGCTGATGAGATAAGTAGGAAGGAAACTTGCTGTGTTTGGTAAGTAAGCTTCCAGAAGGAGGGGGTTTTAGATAAGAATGTATGTATGGCCAGCCATAACAGGTCAGTCAAAGGTCTGCATGGTAATTTCCCTTTATGTAAAGAAAGTTTTTGCAAAGTTTAGGGCATTTCTATGAGATCACAAAAATGGCAGTGAAATTCTGGACTAAAGATTTTTTTGTTGTTCATCCTATCTATTGGCATAACATCATTTCAGTATGAACACCCATGGAGAAGAGACTGAAAGGGTCCCTTTATAGGCCCATGAGGTGGAGCGTGGGGTGGTTTGTGAGGTTGCAGAAAGTGTCTGTATTGAAGGAGTCCTGGAGCTGGCTTTGGGATTGGCCTAAAGGCTTTAGGCCTGCACCTGAGTCAGTAGGAAAGCATCATGTGGAGTTGAAGAGTGGCCAGGGAAATATTTGCAGCTAAGTTGTCAGTGGAGCATCAGTATGAATAGCAGTTATTGGAGAAAGGCTGGTGTAGCGGCTGCAAGGTCATGCAGGGGAGGAGGTGAACTGGGAGATGTCTTGTGGGACTTCAGCTTTTTTTGAATGCAACCGTAGTCAATTCTTAGTTTCCGCCTTTGAAAAGTAAGGGTGGCCGAGACAGGTTTTGTGGCAGCTGTATTTAACAAAGAAATGTTGGGTTTGGGGTCTGGCTTGTATGCTGGGCAGTTAGCAGGGTGGAACAGGGTGAACATGTTTGTGCAAAGTGATCCCCTGCTTCTGATAAAGTTAAGACCAAACACAGAGAGAGCAATTGTCTGAAAGGACAGAAGCCCTGAACACACACAGAGATTTGCACAGCTGAACTGTCAAGACGATCTCTGATTCAAGTGTTGGTTTTGAGCACTCTGGCTAACTGCAAAGTCTGTATGCAATCCTGGACTCTTTCAAAAAGTGAAGCAGAACTGTGTAAGAGAAACATGAAACCACCTCTGTGTGTGCCCACTCTAACAGCTTTTGTGGCTGCTGGCAAAAGTAAGGAACACACAGATAAAGGAAAGGAGAGAAAAAAAATTAGAATTGCTGCAATCTTTCCTTAACACAGCATTGCATTTCACAGTGTGGATGACCTTGTACCTGGGGTGAAGAATAGCTGAAGATTGCAAATGCTACAGCAATGAAGAAAATGAAATACACTGCTCTTATCAAGCGTGTCATAGCACAGGTTAAAACCAATAAAATTAATGGGGCTTTGAAACATCTTACGTTTCTTGTCCTTAGTTCTGAGAGAATAGATATTGGTTTAGAGAAGATCGTTTGTGTAATAGCACTCTGAATCTCCTCCAGATAGCTTAGGAAAAGCTCAGATGCCTGAACTAGTTAAATACAATGCCTGGGACTGTTCTTCACAGAAGGTTTTCAGGGCCTTCAGTGACTCTGCATCAGGAGACCATGCCTATCAGGAATAAACCAGGCCTGGCTAGCAGCACTGTACCTGTCATGATTAGCATTGGAAACACTTGTCACTCTTCCTTATCAGTGTTTTACTGAGGTGATCATCATTCTCAGCAGTCATCATGAAGCAAATCTTTTGAACTGCATTTCTAGGAGTGCTGCTGGGGGCAACATTTCTGTACATCTGTGAAAGGCAGAACAATTACTTGCTCCAATGAGATGTGAAAGAACAGGAATGTTAGGGGCAAAAACAAAAGACAGTGAAGAGTTATGTATCTTGCCTTCTTTACAGTAGTTCAGCACATGAGCTTTCGATAATGGGTATGTGTCACTAAGCCTTCTCCCAGGTAAAGCACTGAAAGCGGTTTAAGGAGCACAGCGTTCATTCTGAACAAATTCAACTGCAATGCACTAAGCCCAATTTTATGTTCCCCAAAGTTTATTTTGTATTTTTTTTCCAATAATTGCCCTGCATTTTATAATGCTAATTCATAACCTTTCAGAGACTAGTAAGGATCCTTTATGAATTCTTTCCCAGAATTTCTCATCACCAGACAGACCAAGAAATCTTGTGGTAGAAGCATCCAATCTCAGAAATTTCTTTTTCTGGAAGGAGTTCTTCCTCAAACCAGACTATACAGGGATTGCCAAGGCCTTATCTGAGGAGACTGAAAAAATACCAGATTATTACACTCAAAAATTTTGTATTGCATCAGCCACTGAAATGTAAGTGTGGCTTGATTTGAAGAATGAAATATTTAATGAAAAAGAATTTCTAAAACCAAGTGTGTCTTTAGATCCCATGAGAGATTATTCAATACTAGTCTTGAATAATTAATTATTTAGATAATATATGAACAGTAATAATCCTGCATTTGAATGAAGACATATTTCATGTACTTTTATAAAGACAGGTGCTGACTGAAGAAAACAGAACTTGATTGCATGTGGCCTCAGATTAAGCTGCAGTTTCAAAATCTCACCTTGTTATCTTCATTCATCCTTCCTCTGTACAGCTCTAATGTGGAGGTGGAGAGAGACGTGGTCACCAAGAAGGTGAAAACACAAGACTGACAGAGTGGGGCAGAAACCATATCACCTGGAGAGAGTAATAATGGTGTAATATTCCCTTATAAGCAAGGGAAAAGTTGGTAGTACTTGCTTCAGAATAATGCTGGAGCATCTTAAGTTCAGTGCATCAAAAAAAGTATTTGAGGGAGAAGAGGAGAAACACATCCAGAGAGCAAGCTACTATGTGGTTAATAGCATTCTGTATTTTTAATTTTATTCCTAGGCTTCCAATGTTCAGGCAAATGCTTGTTCTGTTCCTTCAACACACATAATGAAAACAGAGTAACGTGTGTGTTTTGTTGCCTTAGAACCTCAAAGGTGTGTTTTAAACTTACCTGAAATGACTTTATGTGTCAGTGCCTAGATTCAATTTAAGGCATCTGTAAAATGTTATACTTTTTTCCCCCTCAATTATGCTTACTGGCAGTGTTCAATTAACATTTAACTGACAGTACGTTGTTTTGATCTGACCCTATGTGATGATAATTTGCAAAGAGCAAAGCACAAGCATTTCAGTCAAGTTCTATAGAAAACTACGAATGCTTTGCTAGGTGTTTATGGAGGGAAAATTCAACCCAGAAAAGGGAAATAAAAACCTTAAAAATTTGGGACACACTAGCACTCTTCCACAGTGGGGACACTCCGCGGGCACCTCTGCTCAGCAGCCCAGATTAGCTGGCCAGAAGAATGGCTCCCAGCCGCGTTTGGTCCCCGTGGGACAATGAGGTGACCTGGCAGCATTACCTGACATTTCTCTTGTCTTCCAATATTGTCAGCCTGCACACGTGGGAGTTTGTTGATGCACCAATAGTCCAGTATGTGCTGTTGGATTTGTAACTGTCCCCCCCACCTTCTCCAAGGCAGAACTGGAGACTGATAGGAAATATTGATGGTAAAACCTGCTGGCTTACCCACTTCATCCTGTTATCCTACCAGCACACAGGTCTTTCCAACAGTGTATTTGATAGGGTTTTCACTTGGTTTGGTTTAAGTATGCCAAATAATGCAGCTACTATCACACACCTTTGAGTGGGAATGACAGAGAAAACCATTGCATCTAAATCTTGTTTTAGCTAAAGTACCAAAGCCAATAGTAAATTATGGCTTCAGAGCTTTCTGGTTCTTGTTAAAGTTCTGTGGCACATTTGAGGATAAATTTCAGCTCTTTATGTCTGCAAAGGCTCTTTATCCATAAAACACTCACTGAAAGAAAATTTACTGAAGGTGTAACAGACTGTAGATGAGCCTATTAATATATGTGAGAGCACAAATAGAAAAGAAACTGTCAGGACTATCCTGTGCCCATGCTAAGACTTTTTTCAGGTACAGCAAACTTCGCCTTGGTCCTAGCCCTCCAGTTAAAAGGCTAGCTCCCTTCCATTGCCTGTATATGGAAGGTGTAGATGGAGCAGCATCTGACCTGTCACGGGCATGTCTCTTTTCACCTACCCTAGTGAAAAGACAAGTCAGAGTCTGTCTTACAGTGTTTGAAAGGTGTTTTCCTTCAGTTGAGTTTTTTGCACTGTATTCTGCATCTATTGCTGTACTACATAATCCAGAGGAAATCAAGGCGTCCCTACCCTTTGGTCTAAAATGCTGGTAATTCTGATTCAATTAGTAAGAAATAACGCAAATGCACAAAATTAACTTGTAAAGGTCCAGGTGGCTAAATAGCATCTCTGAGCTTGGTGTGAGTTTAGGCTGGGGCAGGTCACTCAGTAGGATTAAAGGGGCTTGCCAGCCAGTCTTCTCAAGAGACCCATTGAGACTGACGTGTCATTCACCTCTTCTCCCCCTCCCAAGCGTATAAGGTCGCAGTGTCACAACACAAGAAAGGGATCCCCTTATTCAAGCTATGTGCCGAGCTCAGGAGCTGCAGGATTTCAGTGAGAAGAGATGAGTTGCATACACCTTCCCTCAGCCCTTTGTGCTTGGGTTTGCTTCTCAGCAGCACGCAGAATCACAAATGTGTAGTTCTTGCTCTTTTGCCTGCCTTAAAGCTCAGCTTTAACCATGCTCTCTGCCTTGCTACAGGGACTCTGCTGTTTCCAACAATAAGACTCCACACAATAGCTCCATCAGCCACATTGAATCTGTCCTTCAGCAGCTTGACGAGGCCCAGGTACAGATGGAAGAGCTCTTCCATGAGAGGAAGATTAAGCTAGACATTTTCCTTCAGCTCCGGATTTTTGAACAGTACACCATTGAGGTAAGAGCTGGCTGCATGACCTGAGAAAGGTTGAGCTGTGGGAGAGGGTGTACATGTAAACATACTCTGTTAGGATACCTGGAGCTGTTTGATTGTGCTCAGCTGTCCGGTGAGGAAGCGAGACAGTTATAACCAGGTTTTAAATTTGGCATGTTGAAGCTAAAAATATGCTTTAGGATATACTGCTAGAACGCATTGAAATAGATTTGTGTCTGCTTAACTGACTAGGCTGAGAATCTGCCTGCTTTGCAGAGAAGCTTTGTAAGATGTACCTGTTATAACTCTTTATGACACTAGTCACTCAGGGATTTGAAAGTTCTGTATCACTTATTAGTGAGGTTTGTCTCTTCAGGTGCAAACATAGATGCATACAGGTACATGTTTGGCTTTAAAACACCAAGTGAAAAAACATGTTATGCATGAAAGGAAAGGATATTTAAAAGATGGGCTTTTTAAGCATCACAGTGGATTTATTTAAAAAGGAAAGAACAAAAAAATAGGGGAAAGTTAAAGTATACTTTTATGTCCTCATGCAAAAAAGTTCTGTTTTCTACTTCTGCTTTGAAATCAAAAGCACTTGATGGAAAACTCATCAAAATATTAATAATTGAGGTATTCTTGGACAAAGATATTTTAAAAAGACTCCAGCAAATGTCATTAATTACTTGCTGTATTTCTGTTAGGACATGATGCAAAGGAACAACATGTAAATTAGCTTGTTCACAAAATCCATGAAAGCCATGTGTCAGTGCTTATGTCCCTTCTGGGGTATGTTCCTCCTACTGTATCCCACTGGTGCTTGTTCAGTTCATGGAGAACCTTTAAATGTTTTATGAGGATATATTTATTTCTGAAGATATTGCTCGTAAATCTGTAGGTAATCTCAGGGTGGGTACTGGTAATTAATGGGAGCTTTAGAATATTGTGTTATACTTTGAGAGTATTTATTTTAAGACGTGGCATGATGAATTATAGTGGAATAAAAGGCTGAAAACAGAGGTTTTTAGGTGTCTTGATCTATAATTGGATGCCAGAGATAGAAATCAGTGAGGAGTATCTCAGCTTTCCTGTTGTACCTAACTGCAGTAGTTAGGTATTGTACTGAAGTATGTTCTACAGTGCTTGTTATTTATGTAAATTAGAATAGTTTCATTTTAATTACCAGTTATGTACAGCCTGCTTGATATTGAGAAGCAGTATTCTTTGTGAGTATGAATGTATAAATATAAATTTATGTATTTCATGTCAGATAACATATTTTGCCTTAAGAATGCTACATTCAAAATTCAGGAGCCTGCAGTAACTGTAGTATCTCCTATATTTAAATAGAAGATATTTTGTTACAGTGGTGTGACAAACATTGAATAACTGAGACTTTTACTCTAAAGATATAAATGGGGTGTGAAGGCACATACTTGTACGTACCTATACATGGCACCTGTGTTTTCAAAAATGAAGCAAAAAAAAAGAAAAACAGTATGTGCTTCTGGAACGCCCAAATGTCTCTGTAGGCAGTATATAGTGAACTCATGTGAGTCATTCGTTAAGATCTCAGCCTGTTTCACTGCAAATTCTAGGCCTGAACCTAGAATTATGCTCGTTTAAGATCTTAAAAAAAAAAATAATTTTTTTTGTTTTGTTTTCAGATTCTTTTTCTTTGTACTTAATCTTTCAGTCAAAGATTTCAAAGGCTGTTACAACCATGAATTGCTTTACTGATGGGGCAACCAAGGCATCAGGAGGTGATGTGACTTATCCTAGTCCCCTCTCTGTGGTGCCAGAGATGGGAATACTATGTGGATCCCTCTGTTTTGTTTCTGCGTGAATCCTACTTCTGTGTATTCACAGACACATTCAGAATGGCTGTGATACATTAAAGATATTTAAAATTGGAAATGTGCTTCAGAGTCTTCTAAAATCAGATTAGCTAGAAAGGATTTTAAAGAAAATCACCACTTAGTTGTCACTGTAGATACACTATTTTTTATCATAAGAACATCTGAATTCCCTTTGCAAGATTAATATTACAAGGAAATCTGAGAACATTTCATAGGGAGTCTATGGGGAGATGATTTTATTTAGAAAGCTTCCTCCTTCTGAAAAATACTTATTTATTTTAGAATAATTATGACAATTTATAACTGAACACACAATAAAAAATATATCCAGGTCAGTATCTTAAATTTTATAAGTACATTTATTGTTTAAACAAGAAAAACAGTTTGATGGATAATAAAAAGAAAGGCAATTTGAAATAAAACATTAAATGACACATGTATGCTGTGCATTTCAAACAACAGCTGAATTGGCTCAAATTGACACAATAATGATCCTTAGACAGTAGATTGCAGTCAGTTGCCTCAGCTGTATAATAAAGATTCCGAGTCAGTAGGAAGCTATTATCAAAATTAACAAAATTATCTCATGCCATTGTGGAGGAGCAAAAAGATGTTTTCATCACCGTAATTAAAAAGCATGTAGTATTTCTGATGGTTGACTATTCCAAGCTTTTAAGGGAAAAAGATGATGAAATTTAAAAACAGGAAATTAAGTATTTTTCTACTAAATACAAGTAGCTTGAGCTATGACTGCAAATGTATTTAGATTTTAATTTTCCATAATAGCCTAGATCCTGCATAGATTAAGAATTGTGAAATAATGTGTACCAGTATGATTGTCAAATGAATTTCTCCTTTTCTAGTCTAGATAAGCCCTCTTCCATCTGTCCAAAGAGCGGTGCCATACTGAACACATCCCTAACCTGCTGCAGCCATGTTAATCTCTCTTCTTCCTGCACTCACACAAACTGTCTGCAAAAAGTGGGGCCTCCACCTCCCAAACTTGAATACCTTTGTCCTCGTTGCTGCTTCTGTCTTGTCAAGCATTGAGTTGCCCATTTTTCCCCCTCAGGTCTGTGTTCTCACCCTTGGTTCTTGGGTTCTTGTGCTCCAGGGAGTGCCTTATGATGAGGACCTTTCCCTGGGAACTCTGCTGAGAGGAAAAACTTGCATCTGTCCAGTGGAAGTGAGAGGGATGCAGCTGTGGGAGTCCATCTGCTCCCAACAGCTTTAGGGAAGGCTCCACATTAGAGCTCAGTCTTAGAGAATAGTTACATCTCATGTTGTCTCTTTCCATCCAGTTTTGGTACCAAACATTTTTGATTCTGTTAATTTTCCCTACAATCCTCTCTCTGTCTTCTGTCTAATTAATAATGCAAACAGAAAGTATTAGGAATTTTTCAAACTCACAAATGGCAGTTGAGTGATTGGCCTTTAGTTTTATTTAGAAAGTGTCTGACTCTTATTTGTTCTTTGGAAACTTTCGTGCTTTTACTGCTCTCCACAGATATTGAAATCCATGCCATAGATCCCATACCCCTTTGCTTTGGCACTCCTTCCTAAACTTGCACTGTACCCATCTGCTTTGTAGCCTTTATGGTTTTTGAACTTTTCTGTAATCTGCTCTTTTTGAGAGAGGTTTGGAGTCCAGACAAACTTCAGAATTAACGATTACTGCACAAGTAGCACTTATTCCATCTATTTAGGCATTATTGGACCTTTTCTTGTACTTAAGTGAAATCTGCCAACTATTGTTGCATTTTGTCTTCAGGAAAAGCATTTTATGTAAAGAGAAGCCACCTGCCTATTTCTTTGGCAGG
>VZTV01032264.1:0-12846 GCA_013400875.1 Anhinga rufa | reverse complement strand
GGCCTCACCTTAAGCACTGTGTGCAGTTTTGGGCGTCGCAGTATATTAAGGATATAGAGCTGCTAGAGTGTACAGAGGAGGGCCACAAAGTTGGTGAAGGGTTTAGAGGAGAAACTACGAGGAGCGGCTAAAGTCACTTGGTTTGTTCAGCCTAGAGAAGAGGAGGCTGAGGAGAGACCTCATCATGGTCTGCAGCTTCCTCACAAGGGGAGGAGGAGGGGCAGGCGTTGATCTCTTCTCTCTGGTGACCAATGACAGCACCCAAGGGAATGGCAGGAAGATGTGCTTAGGGAGGTTTAGGTTGGATATTAGGAAAAGGTTCTTCACCCATAAGAGGGGTGGTAAAGCACTGGAACAGGCTTCCTAGGGAGGCAGTCACGGCACCAAGCCTGATGCTATTCAAGAAGCACTTGGATAATGCCCTCAGAGACGTGGTGTAAATTTGGGGTTGTCCTGTGCAGGGACAGGAGTTGGACTCAATGCTCCTTGTGGGTCCTTTCCAACTCAAGACATTCTATGATTCTATGATTCTCAGTCACATGAAAGTTGTGGACTGTGGCTCCCAGAATCCAACAGCTTGGATGACAGTCTTTTGCAAAACCATTTAAAAAAATTGCTGATTAAAAAAAACCTGTTTTGCAAACTCTAAGCATTTTTGTGTCTTCCTTGGTCCTCCATCTTGACAGTAGATTTCCCCAGAAAGGTATACAGCAATGGCACTGATGCTGTGCTAGTGCCAAACAGAGTGGAATAATTAGTTCAGTATCTCCAAGTTGTACTTTTATTTATATATTACAGAAAATTATTTTCATTTTTTTGCAACATTAATCTCAGTTTTTTCTGATTAGGCTACCACTGCCTTTCTTGTGAGTCTGTATTTTGTATATCTGCAGTTTGTGTTTATCTTTGCTCAATACCATCAGGTTGGGTGTGGGGCAAACTATTACATTAACAAGGTTGTTTTGAAATGGATTGGTATTTCTTGAGCTTGAAACCACTTCCAACTCCATCTCACTTGAAAAATTATAAACACACTTTTTCATGTATCACCTGAGCTTTTAATTACAATTTTGAATAAAATGGTTTTGAAATTATCATTATTTGGCAAGTCAATTTAAGATTTGTCTAGCAGCTGATTATAAATAGAGTGTTTAATAATTCATTGAAGCATTGTTCTAAGTATCACCTTTACTCTGTAATTCTCTAGGCTGTTTTTCACAGTGGGTGAAAGGGTGTTTTTCACCCTTTCAGCTTGTCTTGGACTTCTCTTGCAAGTTCTGTAAAATGATTAAACCTATGTATGAAACTTACAAAATTATAAGTTGCCACTGTAACTCTAGAGCTTGCTTAAGAGTTCTAGATGCCTAAGGCGTATTGCCAAGAGTCCTGAGGCTACAGAGGAGAAAAAGAGACAAGTAGTAACAGATAGAGAACCCCAAATTTACAAGAAAACAAAGGAAATAATACACTGTTTCTACATGATGTTCCTGTGTTCTAAACACTGGTGGTACTCCAGTGCTCTTTCCTAAGACAATCTCATTAACATCTTTTTCCTGTTCTGAAGGAAAAACAGCCTATTGTTCCAAAGGCTTGTTCTCCCTGTTTCCAACAACTTGAGTTTTGTCTCAGTAGGGTACACTTTAATCTTCCATGCACATGTGCACACTCTCGCACATTTTTTTCTTTGCAACAGAAGTTTGATATCAAACAATCAACTGTTTTAAGCAGCAAACGATAAAAGCCTGCTCAAGTGCTTGGAAATACTGAAATGCTGGTGCTCCCTCTCGTGGTTTACCTAGAAGAAGACAAACCAGTGAAACTAGCGCTAAGTGTGTGGATATATCGGCTCCTGCAGCAGGAGCTCAGCTGGAGATTATTACAAGTTAAAAGGAGAAGCTAATCTTACTTTGGGAAATCTTCATTTTCACCTGCTTGGATGATCAGAAAGTGCCAAACCCCTGTGTTGCCCAGTGACAGAGAAGCCATCCTCTCCTGCGCTGCTTGCAGAGGCTGGCTGGCAGAATGAGGTGCAAAAAAGAGCATGCTGTATTGGTTTTCTTTTTCTCCTCTGTCTGACACACAGCCATCTACCTGAAAGTATTACACGTCCACTTGCAAGGATTAAACCTGAATCAAGAAAACTTTATTTAATGCATTGTTTTTCTGGATGAATATTTTGGGTAGTTTGGTTAGTAATCTGGTGCTGGAAATGCTTGTGACTTGTCAAGAATCTGTTTCTCGAAGAAAGTATTCACTTGTGTATTTCTAGAAAATAAAAAAAAATTAACTTAACCACATCTTTTTTTGCGACAAATATATTTCAACCAGTCCATCCCTGCCATCTCATTCTAGCTTTGTTTTAGGGTTGTTAGGCTTCAGCTGTCCATTTGCTCATGAGTGTTTGAGGGGATTTAACTGTAAGGGATGGTGGCAAATTTGTGATCTGATAGCTAGAACTGAAAGCCACCAGACTAATCACTAACTAAAACATGCATTAAGTAAAAGCGGTTTTAAATGCCTGCATGGACTATGGCCTCACTGATGGCTTACAGGTCTGAAAGACTGTCAATCTAGTGAATACTTGATACCCACCCCATTTACAGGAAACCCTGGATAGATATGTATCAAAAAATTACAGCACTTGCTATGCTTACCAAAACAAGAATGAAACGGTTAAACTTAAAAGAAGGGGCAATTTTCAGACTCCTGGTTCTGGTTCCCAGCTAGAGCTGAGTCTAAGCCCAAGAGGTTTTGTATCCAGAGGTGTTTTCTTCCCTGTTACTCTATGCACAGCAGTAAGAACAAGTGAAACAGACTACGGACATGCTGCAAGACTGGAGGATGCTCATCTTTTCAGTGAATTTCACAACAGCCTATGACCCAACGTGGAGCAGAGAGTCTCAGGATTCCTGGCACAGTGGCAGTGTTTAAAGATTATGGCATAGTTAATCACTGAGACTTGGCATATCTAGTTCGAAGTGCACCGCAGGACTGTGCATTCAGTTTGCTTCAGTCATTTGATGTTAAATCATTTCAGTAGAAATGCTGAGGTCAGAAAGAACCATTTCTGTAGTGGAAAAAAACCCCTGTGACTGATTTCTCCTATTGAGCATGTGAACTTAGAGGACGGTATCCCACCATGATCGATATGATGATTACAGTATTGTCCAGTCCTGTGTAAATGTAAAGGTTTATGATGCTCCAGTTTTCCAAACTGTAAGTAACCATAAGTAGACATTCTACAGAATTGCACCAAGCAAAATCAAACTGCCATAAAGTTCATGTGTGGCACTAATTGCAATTTAACTGCATGGTTATTACAAGAGCTTTTAATTAACCCAGTCATCATACTGTGGCATACAAATTGTGCATAATAACAGCATGCTGAGTATAATGACAATAGGTTTGTCTGAACTGTGAAAATCAGGGATTTTATAATTTTCTGAGGTTTCTTTTTATGCCCTTAAATATTGAGCAGTATTTAAGAACATTTGACCAAAAGAGAAAAAAAAACCAACCCACAACAGAAAAACCCCTAGTAAGTTGCTGAGGCTTGTCTGTTTAAAAAATTTACAGCAGTCTCTAATTCTTCCTGAAATTCAGTGAGAGGTTTAAATCTCTCCTGAATAATATTTTTGGTGATTTTTCAGTCTTACTTTTCTCAGGGTATTTTCAGTCCCCTTGAGAATAATATTATACTCTCTTTTAGGATGTTATGTTTGAAGCCAAGAAAAACACTCAGTTTGTGGAAACATTCAGTGGGAATACCCTTTCAGTGAAACTGGAAGATAGTAAGAATACATTCTGATTAGATATTGCCGCAAAACAGTCATTTGCTAGTTCATGAGTGTAGTGAAAGCGTTCCCCTTCTCTCAGAGTTATGACTCCAATTTATGTCTGTCAAGACAGGCAGTAATAGCACTGAACAAATTTTTACCTAGAAGGTTAATTTTGCTGCCCAAAGTCTAAAAATAAACAATGTGGCTAATGGTTATAGTTGTAGTCCTTCAGAAAACACGGGAAATACAACTAAGTGGCATTATACTGTGTACTCGTTCCTGGAGACCTAAAGAATGCATCAGAAGAAAGCAGACATTGTTATGGGAAGTGTATTTATCTATTTTTTAGACTATTATCAGCCCTGTACTGGGAAATGAGATACTGACAGTTTGGTTTTAAATTGTTTGACTCACAGACAGAACAGGCACCTGAAGGCAAGATAAGAGTATATCACCTTTCCATGTGCACAAGTTTACTGAAGAAACTGGGTGCCAGTGAAGACTGGGCTAGCAAGGGAGGCAAAAGTTAATTTGGCATGCATATACATACAGTTAATGGTTTAAACATGACATTAAAATGACAGCCACTGGTGAACAGTTAAAAAAAGACAGATTGGGTTCAGCTGGGTGAGAGGGACCAGTGCGATGTACCAAACACAAAAAGAAGAACCGACACCATACAAAGCCAGTCAGTCAGTCAGTGGTCCCATGGGTTTAAATATCAGAGATATGAGAAAAATAATAGATGATGACATCACCATTGTGCATGCTTGTATGTGCTGAAGTAGCTCACCCTGCAGAAACTATGTCTGAAAAAGTGACTTTGCTAAAGGTTGGTGAGCTAACATTCAGCTGTGAGAGCTGTTGCTGTCATTTATAGAATGGAGTTCCTAGCAGTATGATTACTGTCATGCACGTCTTTGCGGGAGTCGTAGAGGTGGATGCGGGGCTGTACAAACACTTTTTATTATTTAACTAATGCTGTTTTCAGAATTCTCCAAAAATGGCTTTTGGAAAAAAAATTAGTTCTTAAAAAGACATTTCAGATAATGGCTAGATTTTTATGGTGTTTATAAATTTTACCCAAGATTAATTTTAAAGTAAGATTTTATATTTGAAACTAAGGTGTATTTTTAAATGTGTCAGTGAATGCAAATTTCCCAGTATTGCACACTGCATTTCTTGAAACATTCACTAAAAGAGGATAAACTTGGTTTGTTAAGCCTAGAGAAGATGAGACTGAGGAGAGACCTCATCATGGTCTGCAGCTTCCTCACAAGGGGAGGAGGAGGAGCAAGCACTGATCTCGTCTCTCTGGTGACCAATGACAGCACCCAAGGGAATGGCAGGAAGATGTGCCAGGGGAGGTTTAGGTTGGACATTAGGAAAAGGTTCTTCACCCATAAGAGGGGTGGTAAAGCACTGGAACAGGCTCCCCAGGGAGGCAGTCACGGCACCAAGCCTGATGCTATTCAAGAAGCACTTGGATAATGCCCTCAGAGACATGGTGTAAATTTGGGGTTGTCCTGTGCAGGGACAGGAGTTGGACTCAATGCTCCTTGTGGGTCCTTTCCAACTCAAGACATTCTATGATTTTGTGATAAACAGAGAGAAAGGTCATTAGACAGTGTTTTGAAGCAAATCTTTAATACATACAAAACAAACATTGTCCACATTCCAAGCCATCATGACTGTAAAAATTATTGATTTATTTCTTCATTTTAGTCAAAGTAAAATAGAATAAGATTTTATTGTAAATTCAAGAAATATAGATAGCAGTGGATTCTCCTGCCTTCCTAGTGGAGCTGAATGCATATGGGTTTTTTTAAGTTTACTATAACTGGAGCCTACTTATTATTTTTTTTTATTTATTTATACCCCTGACCCAAAGGATTGGTACCAAAGGACTGGTACTGATCTGCTTATGGTCTCTATGAGCCAGTGACTCATCTCCACCATGTTTCTCCTCCCCTCATAGGCTCCCACCCTGCATGCCGTCAGTCTCTGAGAGTGCCTGGACAGCTAAGGTGCCTTTTTCAGACATATAAGGCACCTAAGACCTACAATAACCTACATACCTCAGTGAGCATAAGAGAATATGAGCAAAGTGAGACAAGTAAAAGGGCAAAATCATTTTTTGCCTCTGGCAGATCTGCATTATATTGGTGTAGATTGACTGATGGGATAAACTGCTGCAGAGGGAGATGAAATGCAGCACTGAAGGGGCAGTCTTGCACAAGGATGAGTGAAGCCTAGAAAGAGTGTAGAGATCTACAGGGGAAACAGGAATCCAGTTAAGCTGATGAAGAGGGTGGGATAATGTGCTCTGAAGAAGAGCTAATGGGGGAAATAGTGGAAAAAGTGTGAGGGAGGTTTGAAACTGAACTTGAAGACAAGAACAAATATAGTAGGATGCTGTCCAAGAAGACACTGCCTCTGGTAAGAAATGGTGAGGTGAATACTTCAAGTGATGTTTAAACTGTATCACATTAAATCCCTTAAAGGATGTATGCATCCAGGGACAATTATCTTGCAGGTAAATTTATGCACCTCATTTGAAGGGGATTCAAACTATAACTTGAATGCCTAAATTAAGACATGTGAATTGCAGCCAAAAAGGACTATTAATTGTCAAGTTTGCCCTCACTTTCAATTCATAATGTGAACACTTATTCATAAGTAGTAATAATATGGATTCTTTTTTCTTGCTTGCCGATGTGACGCCCATCTGCAAGAAAGGCCAGAAGGAAGATCTGGGGAACTACAGGCCTGTAAGCCTGACCTCAGTACGGGGGAAGATTATGGAGTGACACATCTTGAGTGATTTCACTAGGCAAGTGGAGGACAACCAGGGGATCAAGCCCAGCCAGCATGGCTTCATGAAAGGCAGGTCCTGCCTGACCAACCTGATCTCCTTCTATGTCCAGGAGACCCTCCTAGTGGGTGAGGGAAAGGCTGTGGATGTTGTCTACCTGGATGTTAGCAAAGCCTTTGACACTCTCCCACAACATCCTCCTAGAGAAGCTGGTANCTGTTTGAGGGTAGGAAGGCTCTGCAGAGGAATCTGGACAGGCTGGATGGATGGGCTGAGGTCAATTGTATGCGGTTTAACAAGGCCAAGTGCTGGGTCCTGCACTTTGGTCACAACAACCCCATGCAATGCTACAGGCTTGGGAAAGAGTTGGCTGGAAGGCTGCCCAGTGGAGAAGGACCTGGGGGTGTTGGTCGACGGCCGGCTGAACATGAGCCAGCAGTGTGCCCAGGTGGCCAAGAAGGCCAACAGCATCCTGGCTTGTATCAGGACTAGTGTGGCCAGCAGGAGTAGGGAAGTGATCGTGTCCCTGTACTTGGCACTGGTGAGGCCGCACCTTGAATATTGTGTTCAGTTTTGGGCCCCTCAGAGCAAGAAGGACACTGAGGTGCTGGAGCTTGTCCATAGAAGGGCAATGAAGCTGGTGAAGAGTCTGGAGAGCAGGTCTTCTGAGGAGGGAACTGGGGTTGTTTAGCCTGAAGAAGAGGAGGCTGAGGGGAGACCTTATTGCTCTCTACAACTGCCTGAAAGGAGGTTGTAGTGAGGTAGGTGTTGGTCTTTTCTCTCAAGTAACAAGCGAAGGACAAGGAGAACAGCCTGAAGTTGTGCCAGGGGAGGTTTAGATTGGATATTAGGAAAAATTTCATTACTGAAAGAGTGGTCAGGCACTGGAAGAGACTGCCCAGAGAGGTGGTGGAGTCACCATCCCTGGAGGTGTTCAAAAAACATTTAGACATACCACTTCAGGGCATGGTTCAGGAGGCATGGTGGTGTTGGGTTGACAGTTGGACTTGTTGATCCTTGATGTCTTTTCCAACCTTAATGATTCTATGATTCTTTTGACTGGCCTAAATGAGTGTATTCAATGAGTCTTTCATTATCACCACTTACACCATGCATAACAACAAACTTGCTCATCAAAATTATATATGTTCATTTTATTTTAAATTTTAAATGTATTTCTTAACTAACACTACAGCAGTTCTTAGTTGGAAATGTGGTCCCTAACACTTGCACTTTTCTCTTTAATATGTGTGTTGGTAACTTGAGACATGAGATTTATTTCCTTTCTCTGTTTTCACATTTGGTGATACAAAATGCAACAGCAAAAAATAATCCTTGTTGTATAACCTATGCACCCTTTCCTCTTCCTCATGGTAGCATTTTGAATATGTTTATGATTCAAAAATTGTATCCCTGTCTTAGAGCCAACAGCTATCTCATCTCTCCCTTTCTCTTTTAAAAAAGTTGACTCCCTATTGAAACCGAGTTTTCATAAATCACATATATTATTAGTTTTTCAGCAATGCATGTGTGCTAGCTGACACAAAATATGTGCTGTTCAGTCTGCTTAATATCTTGCCTGATGTGATTCTAGCATGAAGTCTCTTATTTAATAAATATGTTTGGCCCTAATTATTTTTATTCAGTGACTAGGAAGACTAATGAGCTACGAACATGAATTGATATCCTCTATTGTACAAAATGCTCAGTATCACATTTCATAAAGAAGAACACGTGAATTTGTGTCTATTGACATCTAGATCAGAAAGCCAGATATACAAAACCCTTTGATATTTTCAACATCTATGGTCCGAATCATTAAATTTACATCCTGGATCATTAAATTTACATCTTGCAAAGTTGTAATGCAAGTTTCCACCATGCTAACTGTTCACTATATGCTGTGGGTAACTGTGCTGAACATGCCATAATAATTCATCAACCCTGAAAGAAATCACAAAGTTCAATGCATATTAAAAATGTGATTGGGATGTATTATAGAAAAAAATGGAAATATGCCGCTGTTCTGAACACATCACGTTCTCTTGAGGTTAGTGCTACCGTCTGCATAACAATAGCTTTCCTCACAGGAAGGAAAAAAGCCACAATCAATAAAATACATGTGGTGACTTGCTTATACACTTGGTAGTCCTTCAAAAGGAGTGATTTTATCTGTTTTTTTTTTCTACTTTAAATGACTAATTATGTGTTTACTGCATTCATTATGGATAGTGTTGAGAAGTATGATAATTAATGGTACTTAGCTTAATGTACACAGAACTTTCTTATTAAAATGGACCTAAAGTGAATTGAGAGATACATAATAATTTTTGTTTACATGTGTTCTTTCTTCTTCTCGTGGCTTTTTCTACTTTCAGGTGAACAAGGTGTGTGGTCCTCCTGTAAGGAAGCCTCCGCAGTCTCCAGGTTGCTCCTTTGATCAGAACAAAGATAATGAAGGGTTGAAGATGTTTTCAAGAGACAATGAAGAAACCCTCACCAACAGAAGAAAGTAAGACATTAGTTTTACAGCCAGAAAGAAAGAATAAAGTAAGCCATTAATTTTACAACAGAATAGATTATATTCAATGCAATAGCATGGTTACTAGAGAATAAATAAAGACTGCAGAGAATGAAGCATTTCAGCAACACAATCTGCTCTGTTACAGTTTGGAAGGAGCAATTACATTACTATATTTTGTTTTCTGAAATAATGGACATATGACCAGAGTAATTTGGTGTGGTTTAAATTATTTAAAAGAGTGAATAACATTGGTAAAATATTAATGTTAGCTCTATCTTTATGTGTAAATTTTCAAATTACATTTAACTTGCACATCAGCAGGCACTAAGCAAGTTCTTGATGTTTTCTGATTGCTAACACTCTGCAAACATGAAACCATATTCTAAAATCTCACTTAATCCAGGACTGTGCCATGTTTCAAAATAACTGGTGTCTGGATTGACCTCAGGGAGATTGCTCAAAAAACCTTAAGGGGTGTCAGATGCAGTGGGCAGTACAAAGCGAAGTTATTTTCTCATGGCTTCCCCCTGCCTCAGATGCTGGAGACACTTCATGGCAGGCAACAGGCGCTACACCAAGAAGGGGGAGGGAGGAGAAAGTTTGAGATCCACTGACATAGGTTTCAGTTTAACAACTTCATAGTCGATATCTTCATTTGCTTCCTCCTGGATCACTTCCTTCCTTACTTGTCACAATCGCTTTATATTTCACTTTATATTCCCATGGCAACTCTAACAATTCCTCACATGGAAGAGCAACTTCACTGGATACTTACAATCTGCTTTTAAGGAAGGGCTGTTCTCTGAGTCAAACTCCACTTTATTTACATCCCATGTACTTCTGGCAGCAGGTTGCTCTCAGCAACTTTCATAGGCTTTAGCAGAAAAGAATAGGCTTCTCCCAGACTATGTAGACTTGATCGACAACAGTTACCTTAGGAAAACCAAATAAACAAAAAGACTCCATTAAATGTGTGACTCCTAAAAGCTCCCTAATTTCCTAATATTTTTCAAATGCATCCCCAGATGAAAGTTTACATTTCAAAGTGCATGTTGGACTACTTGTGCCTGAACTTTTCCTAAATTATTTTTACCATCAGACCTAAGCTGGTATTTTCTAGTTCTGTGTGGTACAAGAAGAAAAGGAAATTTCTCTGTGCTTCTGACACCAAAAATTGTGAGATGAATTAAAAAAAATCTAAGCAGAACCTTCTGTAGTAACATAGAAACTTGAAAGTATATAATGCTTTTTCCTCCAGAACTTAACATTGCAGACAGCTTTTAGCAAGGAGAATAAAATTGAAAAAAAAAAAGAACATTTCCAAATAATCAGATAAGAAGTATCTGCTGCTTCCACTGACTGTAATTGTACATTTGTGCTCAGCTGCCTATAATTACATGCTATCTGGTCTGGAAGATGATGATGATGTGAAAATTGACATTCATACCATCTGCCCTTCTAACTACTTTGGTCAGACATCAACAGGGGCTGAATCAGTTATTCTATATAAACTTTAGCTTTGCCTCTGGATATATTTACTAATAAACCTAATAACTGACTTTTCTGTTAGAATGCAGTTTCTCACAAGATATTATGGTAGCTGTATTTATTTCAATTTCTGTATTATACATGGATTGATTGTGCAGAAGAAGAATTTCCAACTATTTATTATGAGAGGACTCTCTAAACACTGGTTTTCATCCAGAATGTAAACCAAAAGCATAATCAAAATCAAAATCAATCCCACTCAATGGAAAATGCAGGAAAATTGCAAACATTCTTTGTAGTATTTGTAACACTGTGTAGGGGGACTAGTTGATAACACTTTTGAAAAACAGAGGACTTATTCATATACACCTATTTTTTTATTTGCTATGATTTTTTTTGGAACATTTTTTGGTGTGTTGTATAAGTGTAACATTGCAAACTGTATCACAACTATGCAAGAAATATCAGGTTGGAAGAAAATAATTCCTGTTCCAGAGCATGAGTAAAGTAATTTTTTTACTTTCACCAATGAGAGTATCAGCTTTATAAACTACTGAAATGTATCTGGGAGAATCAAACTTATCTAAAAGGAAATTGGCAAATTGATTTAAAAAATCATTGGAACCAATAGAGATTAATAGAATAAGCACATTCTTCATCTTCTTGTAGAAACGCACAACAGCAGTACTGCTTAATGTTATTGATTGACACTGTCAATTATTTCCTATGTTCCCCTGTGCAGAGAATTTATCAGCCACCTCCGGCTCTACAGAGCCTTTTACGGCGGCCTGGCTGATCAGCTGTGCAGTAATGAGTTGGCAGCAGCCGATGGACTCCCATGTTGGAATGGAGAAGATGTTGTAAGAAGGTACCTTTCTGACACACTTTTGTCTTTTCTTTTGTATTTTGAGTTTCTCTAAAGTAGCTTCGAACTCGAGACAAGTACATTGTTTCCCTAGGTATGTGTCAAGATTAGTTCGAAAAATGAATCTGCATGAGTTTCCTTCTCTCAGGCTTCAACTGCAAACAGCAAAAAACAATCTCCCTGCATCTCTATTTTGAGGGAAAAAAGAATTCTGCTCTTCTTCAGACATTCCTCCTTCAAATTTACAGCACCTAAACACATACTGGAAAAGAAGCTGGGTTGGCATTTACAAAATACACCTGGAGAAAGAAAATATGGATTTTTGTTTGAGCTTGATCTTTATAAAATGATCCTTTTAATACAGAGTGTATGATAACAGGTTAAAGCTATTTGCCTAAAACTTTCTCTGGCTCTGAAGAATGACGTAATCTCTTAATATATATGGCTTCTCAGGAGAGAGCTAGAAGTTAAGACATGAAGATAAAACATTTTGAAGGTGAAACACATATATTGTTTTATGTATGCAGCAGCTTGGGAGACATCATTCAGCAGCAATGGCAAAGAAGAGGTAATAATAAACTGCTCTGCTGCTGGATGTGTATCTCTGGAATCAATATATTTCACAGCTTACAAAACACAAGCATTTGTGGATGTCAGAAGGGTTTTCAGGATTTTCTCTATGTTTTTGCTTTATTGCTCTCATCATCAAAACAAGTATTTCTCTGAGCAGGAAGTCCTTGTGATGACAGAGACCAGAATATTAAAAGGTTCATTACAACTATTTTTTTATAAAGATCATGCTGTTAATACAACATGTATTCGTAGGTAGTATCAAAGTTCATATCGATAAGGTGGCTAATGACTGTGAGGTTGGTTAGGAAAGATAACTGGTACCAAGTAGAAGGAACAGTGACAGCTTGCACCTTCAGGTATCTCTAAGATTAGGCTGTAATTTATTGATTAATGATATAAAAGGAAACTTAATGGATACCCTTTCAGCAAACAGCTACAGGCCTATTTATCTTCTTGGGTAGTCCAATGCTTTGGCAGCACCAAGGCCCAGTGAGTGGTTGACTCGCTTGATAGTCTCACTGGGAATCTTTGTCCTAAAGTTTCAACAATCTTCTCAAGATAACATGTCCTTCCTTTAGATATCTATATTTGAGATTTAGCCTCAATTTTACCTCCTGGCTTTTGTTTTGTTGCCCTTCCCCAAATGAGTTATAGTGCTCCTACCAAATGTTTTAGTAACAATTAGAAGTTACCATGTTGTAATTACAGATTTCCTAAGAACAAGGTTCTTGTATCATTACTTTTGGCTGCTTATAGTTTTACTATTGATATTTATATATTTCCAAACCTATATTATTATACT
>VZTV01032260.1:0-13234 GCA_013400875.1 Anhinga rufa | reverse complement strand
ATCGCTGGGTTGCCTTTTTTTTTTTTTTTAATGCAACATTTTGATCAACCTGACTTGACAGGATTTGAAATCTGAAGGAAAAACAATTTCTGTAGCTGACAATTTTTTTAAAGAATACCTATTTAAAGGCTTGAATTGGTTACAACATGGCTCTCCACAGAGAGAACCTTTGTTCAAATGTTTTTAATTCTGAAACCAGTGCTTGAAAAATTGTGCTCTATGTGCTCTGTAATAATTGGTTTTCATGTATTATACTTTTTTCCCTCAAAGATAACAGCATATACTTTAGTGCAGTTTAATAATTCTTTTTTAAAATCGTGGTTAAAAAGGCATTTGCTCTGTCACTCATCAAGCATCTGTTGTATCAAAGAACTAGTAATATATTTATCTTGATGGATAAGCTTCAGTGTTCTGGACCAAGTTCAGTGTAACTGGACCAAGCTTTCAGTACTCCTTTGGTGATCCTAAAGTCAAGTTCATGATCTAATTAAGATTGGTTTGATAATTATATCTGCTGCTGAACAGGAGTCTTTCATCATACCACATTTCAACTAAATTCTTTAGTGTGGCATCAAAGCTGATCCAGTTCAGAAGCTGAATTGCTTTCCTAACGTGGATGGTGAAATTTAATTTGCCTTTAGGTCCTGGATTCAAATCCAGGCTGAGTCAGCTATAGCAAAATTATAACTGCTTTTTTTTTAACCTAATGTGAATAGAAAGAACACAGTGGTTTCAGCTGGGTGCTACCTTTCCTCCTACTTGTTCTCAAAGAGCTGCAAACTTTAGGCTACCATCTTACACTTATTGGTGGTTGGGGGGGAAGTTAGTCCTGTACAAATAACATGACAGCAACGGAGGCGTGTGCATTATTAACCTTTCTCTAAACATCCCAAGTAGGAACACACCAGTTCAGTGGGAATTCAAGACAAACGTAGTGTTTCTACTGATCTGTTCTCTCCAGAAGCTGTTTCTCAGGCACATTTCTTGTGACTGAAGCGTACCTGAGGAGCACATGGCCAAAATACAGGGGAAAGGAGCAAGGTCTCCAATGTTTTGGAAGGTTTCTAGATTGGTTATATGTGCTATGTATAAAGCTCACATTGCTGTGTAAACTCTTGAAAAAACGTTTGCAGCCATTCTCATCCCTTACCTAACCTGTTTCTGAACTGAATTCAGTGCAGTGACACCTCCACAGGCACTGGGGCAGGGTGTGCTGCTCCGGCACCGCACCTGATGGATCACTCTCTAATGCAGCAGCAAGGTCTGCCTGCAGGAGGAGAATTTGGTGCCCAAGCAGGGGAAAGCATTCCTGCTTCGGTTTGATACTGGACTGCCAAGCAGATGTGACAAATAGAACTAGTGTGCAGACAAAAAGTACTGTTGAGCAGTTAGTTAATCCTATAAGTAGTCTTTCTGGAGCCTGAGGAACTGCAGATGGAAAGAGTGCTTCGTTTGGTCTGTAATATGTCAAAAGACAAATGTAGCTCTTGAGGAAAGAAGAATCTGTCAACTCTAACTAAGAGAAGCATCTTTAAAAGAATTCTGCAACATACTGTATAAACTTTTGATTAAATACAAGATGTCTCACTACTCATTGCTTTCTTCTGGATCCCTCTGTAACGAAGCTACAATGCAGATTCTGGCTTCTGATTTTATAGAGCATCTTTTTCAATAGTGGTAGAGAAATTGCAAACGGCTTAGTAGGTGGAGGGGCTTGGGATACAGTTGAAGATGCATTTTTTTTAATGGAAGATGAGGAAAGTGTCTGGGAAGTTTATAAAAATAGAAACAATCTGAGATGCTTGCTGTGGAGCTGAGGAGGTAGTGAGGCTGCAGCAGTATCCAAGTATGCGTAGTAAAGTCCTGACCTGCTGCGCAGCGCGAGCACCAGAGAATACTGTCAAAATACAGCTCTCATTTAATTGCGATGGTAGCCTGCCCTCTAACAGTATTAATTTCTAGTACTCTGCCCTTGCCTCGCCCCACTGAGTATTTTGGGGTGTGTTTTTCAGCAGACTCTGCTGTGCTAGTGCATCAGAAGGATGGGGGAGAGGGAAGAATGCCTACCAGTGCATTGCCATCCCCACTGATGCAGAACTTCATATGCAAGAAGTCAACTGGAGCACGCAAAGGCAGCAGGTGCAAGTGCACATGCCGATAGCTTTTTTTGTTGAAGGGTTTATAATCAGTAATTGGATTTGAATATAAAAATGTTTTGTAATAATGATATAACTGATGCTATTAAAATTCGAGCTCGTATTCCATGCAGATGGCACAAACTGTGACGCTCTGGTTTTCTCTTTGGTTTTGTTTCTAAAAATTTCAGCTCAATGTTAAATCTGTGGGGCCAGGGCAGCACTTCAGGTTTCAGAAAAGATGCACACCATGTCGATCTTCTGGCAGTAGATGGTGTGGTCAGGCCCCACACAGTTCCTCGCCCCTCTCTGAAGGCATGCTTAGGAATTTCAGCCTCATTGGCTCCAAGGCCTTTGGAAGTGAGACGTTTCTCAGTGACTGTGTCTTCAGAAAGAATCTGTTGTGGCTGCTGGAGGTCTTTGTAGGCTACATATACTCTTCATAGTGCCTTGTGGTGACTTCATGTGGTGACTTCTGGACCCATGTGCTCTTTTACAGGTAAATAGTTTTTTGGTCTCTCCTTTTGCACTGAGATGGGCAGGACAAACGCTTTTTTATTGCTCGTACACCCTTATCAGTATTAAAAGTTGTGGTGGGTGGAACGCTACTGCTGCCTTCAACAAGGCTGTAAGGCATGGGTGGATTTGTTAATGGAGTGGAGCAGGGCTAAGGGTGTTCCAGCTCCAGTATTACCACGTCTTGTGCTCCTAATAATGAAATGCCATTGCACTGCCAAGTGCGGCAGGGGCTGCGGTGGCCCTTCCGCAGGTGTAAGCTAGGCAGAAGTGAACTGTGCAGCTGGCCTTGGGTTATTTGGTCTGCTGATCCAGAAGGGAGTTGTGTTTTCTCTTTTCTAGATGCGATGGCTCTGCAGTGGGCTCAGGAAGAAGAGGCAATAACAATGTATTTTTGTCATGGAAGCAAGTAGCTGTGACTCACAAGGCTCCTGGGGCACCATTTAGCGGAGTTAAAAGATGCTGTTTTCATTTAGTCGCTATATAACTGCATTTCTGAGTCTCTGTTCACTTCATTCTTGCCTAAGCCCCTCTTCCTACATTTACAGGCCCTAATTTTCCCCTACCTTGCACTTTCAGTAGATTTTTATATCTGTGCAAGTGGTGGTAAAACTCAGCTCTTTTGATGAGAGAGAATTTAGCATATATGCTGCATTTACTTGGCACCAGCATAGGAGGCCATAGCAGGGGCAAGGCAGCGGGGAATCAAGCCAGTTGTTTACATCTTCCTCCAAAGGACTGGTAGGTCAAACATCCTTCTCCTTGTCCACAATACTCTGCCATTAACAGCTGTTAGTGAGTGTTAGCGCATCATATTTTTTTCCCCTCGAGGCTGAGCATATTATCTCTACAACACTCCAGCACCTTGCTGGGAACATGCCACAATTCTGTTTTCAGAGTGTTTTGTTAATGCTAGTGACCTTGGTGGTGTGACCACAACACCTGCTTTACCTGATAAGATCATTAATTTTTTTTCTCTGCAGCCTTTGTGTTGAGCATAAGCAAATCTTCATTTGTACCTGGAAAACATTGCCCGAACATCAGCTTACTGGAGCACTGACCTGTAACTCCTGGTATTTTTTAAGGCGTTAAATAGGCAATTAGAAGAAATCACTTCAATAAAAGTGGAATGAACACAAGCTCCTCGTTAGCTGCAATGGAGCAAGACGGTATTGGAATCAATCGCGCAGCTTTTCAGCTGTCACTCTGCTGCAGCAGCAGCTGTCTGTCAGTCGAGGTGACAGCGGAGAGCTGATCTATGCTCTTCTCTGAGCTACAGAGATAAGCTGCACACGCACAATGAATGTGTTCCCAAAATAAACACATTGGGAAGAGCAGGGTATTTTTTTAATGATAAATCTTCTCGCCTTGCTAACAGTTCCTCCTCCCTCCTCCTTTGTTAGTTTACCAGCTTGCTGTCACCCCTGCCTTTTTTCTTACAGCAGCTCTGTGTTCTCCTTCTGCCTTTTACCTTACGGGTTTGTTTTTCTGCATGCTGCTGCTGTGTATTTCTGTGGCTGCACCCACTTTCTGCATCCCACCTTCTGCTGCATCCCACCTTCAGCCGAGGTGGAGTCCGACTGCAGAGGAGGCGCAGGCAGTGCTGCCTCCTGGGCCTGCGTGCCCATGGCTGGCACTGCCGCGGCTGCAGCTGGTGTCCCTAAAGTGCTGATCGGAATTGCTCAGGAAAGGTTTAAATGGATGTGAAATCAGGTGTGGAGTAGAAGAGCTGTGACTCCAGAGGTTCCTGAAGGAGCTAGCCCTAATTCAAGCCTTACCCCCGTCCTTTGTGCAGGCAGGACTCCGGGGGGTTTATATTTGCTTTCGTGTCTTTATGGATCAGGCATGAATTTATTAAATGTTAAGGTGGCTTCAGCTTCCCTCTCCCCACTGTTTGCCCCAGTTTTGTTGTTCCACCGCAGCAGTGCTGGTATTATTTGCATTTACAGGGCAGTCCTGAAGCTCTTTTTTCTCTTCCTCACCACTATGTTAGAGGCAGAGAAACAGATTTCCTTGGCAGAAATCCTGTGCTGTGGGACCTGCTACGTGGCCTCATGCACAAGTATATCCTGGTCGTATGTCCTGTGTGACAGGGCTGTTCAGGCTGCTCTGCTCTCCAGTCATGCTGGGGTTGAGGTTGCTCTTGGTTTTCTGCTTTCCTGTACAGTAACAGGCATTTGGATTTAGGAGCCTGTGAGTCTTGGGTGACCTCGTTTCCTCAGTAAAACATAGCAGTGTAAGCATTGTGTCGTGAAAGTGCAGGGGAATGATGGTGGCTCAGAAGATTGATCGTGTCACTGGGCCAGACTAAGAGCGCGTATATCATGAGGGACTTGCTTCAAGGCCTTCCAAAAAGACCAGTAGAAACTAGCAGCTGGCATAAAAATGTGAAAAGCTGATCCTGGAGAAACCTTTACACGTACAAAAAAAAACCAAACCTGAATCTTTTAACTTAAAAATTCAGTTTCAATCTTTATTTTACAGTCTTGGTTGTACAACACTTGTTTTTAGTTTTTTAGTTTTTTTAGTTTTGCCTGGGGTCTACTAATCCTGGAAGGCATGGTTTTCTCCATCGTTCTGTGAGATGGAGCTAAGTAAGTACCCTTGCTATTTTATAGGTAAGAAAGTAAAGACAGAAGGATCGCCTCCGAGTGCCAATTGCCTTTCATGTAGCTGCACTGGGTGATGCTGGTTATACCCTTTGGTTCCATCTCAGAGACCCCAAAGTAGCAGGTCAAAGTCTGATGCTCAAGACAGGTAGCTCAGGACACATGCTGTCCCTGTCTTTGCGTGTCTCTCTTTAAGGTGCAGATCACTTCAACTCTTCCATTTTTAACTGTTTTCTACTTAAACAAGGATAAATACATTTTCGCCTGAATAAGGTTTGCTATAGGATTCACAAGACCAAATACCACATTATGGCATATAGGGTGGTAAAATCAGTAGCTCCCATTTTCCAGGCCGGTGGCTTTGACTAGCTGACTCCTTTGATAATTTCAAAGGGCTTAAGATAAAAGTAGCTTAGAAAATACAAAGACCTCTGATTTCGTTCCAGAGGTAGAGTGGAGGAGCAGGGAAGTGACAGTGAGCCATCACCATTTCTGTAGCTCTCAGTTCACTGGATATGCGCTGCCAGAAAACGCCAGTTTTCAGGCCTGTCAACAGATATTTTTCTTAAGTATTTGAAGTACCTCAGCAATGATAGTTACATAGCCTCTTGCACACTACCGATCCTACCTTTGAAGTCTACGGTTTTAGGAAAGTTTAATACAGCTTGCTTAAAGTTAAGCCAATAACTTATCCACATGCAATGGAAGTCTGGTCATATCATAAAACTTTATTTTTTGAGCCGTTACTTGTAGCTTTCCAGAAAACAATGTGTCTAAAATAAGATTTTGACAGCAGAAATTTCAGCACTATCAGTCAGAAACATTAATTTTCTTTCTGGTTCTATCTCAGAGTAGATCTTCTTTGAATTTTAACAGACAGAGAGTGCAGAACAGCAGCAGCATATGCTGCATCTATACACAGAGATTTGGTTTGTTTTCCAGTGAGGTTATAATTTCTGTCCAAACAATTTTACAATTGAAACAATATTTCATCAATTGTTGAAACAAAATTTTCAACAATAAAATAAATAGAAGGCATACAAAAATACCTACAATTAAAGGAAAAAATTAACAAAACCAGTAATTTCTGAGATATATTTTAAAAAATCCTAATATTTTAGTTTATAACTGTTCTCTTAGTAAAAAATATGTGCCATAAATCCTGATCACCTCAGCCACACTTAATCCATACCTACACAAAATTTCCCTTATGATATCACATTTTACATGTATGCTTTCAGTACACAAATGCCTTTCCAGATCTTTGTGCAATCCTGATGTTTTTAATAGTTAATGGAAATAACAACTGCATTCAGAAATGTCAAACATTAAAGAATTAAGTAATATCCACATGCAGTAGACAGAGGCATGAACTGTGCACTCTGCGTTTCAGGCCAGCCTGTGTTTGTACAAGGGCTGGGACATCAGTAGGTTATTGATCGCTGCCACGTGGCTGGGCCAAGCACTAGCAAGTCCCAGCAGAATTGTTTGCTCTTGCCTGTGCCCTTTATTTAACCGATTGTTAAATGCAAGAAAGATAACTGAGGCATGAGATAAAACAATGCTGTTTGGGAACGCCTTTGAACAAATCCAATTAGATGTTAATAGAGCTCGCAGGAGCAGGGCCTGATCCTACCGGCTGTTGACAACCAACAAATGAACTTCAGGGAAAGCTGAGGCTCTCGCTGGTACTTGGCATCAGCCTAGGCAATGACTGCAGCTACTGATGGACCTTAATCAAGTCTCTCCACATAGGCTTTTCCCATTAATGTTTAACCTGTCTGAACTGCAGACCAGTCTGATTCCTCCGAGGTTTCTAGCTAACAGGCTAGCAAAAAAAAAAAAAAAAAAAAAACAAAAACAAAAACCAAAACCCCAACAAACAACAAACCCAAACGAAAAAAAAAGAGCAAATAAAGGAAGATGGGTGCAGGGAGTAGGCAAATTAATGCATTTAAATTCTAGGCTTACTAGGGCAGCAACTGTATTGCCCCATGTCCGAGTCACATGTGCCACAGAAACCCCTTCATTGTTGGTGACCATTCAGTAACGTTCTTATGACAATGACAAGCACTAACTAAAAGTCCCCAGGACAACCCAAGAGGTCCTAGCTTATTTCTAAACAGCTCCGAAGAGCACTGATGCTATGATGGATGGCACCTTACTTGAAATCTCCTTTCCCAAAAAGCACAAGGCTGCCAATATTTGTAAGCTTTACTCACACAGGTCAGCAAATATAATAGGCAAATATGCAGAGCAAAATACATTTTGATTGATTAGACGGGCTTTGGAGAGAAGGCACCAAGTTCTTTATTACAGATATTTATCTTGTAGTCTTTTCCACTCTGCTGATTGTTAGTGCTTATGGAGTTTTTTGCATGTATTTTTAAATACTAATAAGCATGAGAGACATGGGGAAGGCTTTTCAGTGGATTTTCTCTTATTTTAATTGAAATTAGGTCAGATATAATGCTGGCCTGATCATATCTTGTTAAGCTCAAACCTATGTATTTTCCAAGTACTTAGGGCATTATTGAGAATCAACCTAAAGTATGTCACAAGAAGTGCAACTAAGAATCCCATCTTTATAAATATTTCAAGTGTCCATTATAAAAACAAATGTCGTAGTAGCAATGCCTTTTGTCTTTTATCTGCATAAGCGTACTTGGGAATATGCCAGCATTTTCCCCATCTAAAATGGTCACCAATAGGTGGTGCTAACTATTTCCAAATCCAATCCAAGGTTCTTCCCATTTGTTCCTCAAGCAAGTTCTCCTGCCTGCCTCATCTTCCTGGCAGATCTTCCTCAAGGCCTATTCTTGATAAATATGCAATTCCCAACAGATTAATCTAATCTTTTCACATTCGTTCTGTGCTGCTATGACCTTTAGTTGCTCTTGCATGCTGGTCTTTGGGTTTTCCCTGTGCTCCAGTTTGTTGCAGCCAACTGTCAAGCAGGAACTTCTGGGAATGTGATTCCCGCGCTCAGAGCTTTGGCTGCACTCCCAAAGAGCTTACCTTTGTCTTTGTTTAAAGTTCTTTGAACTTGACTGTATTTTTCCGTTCTTTCTGGAAATGGATTTTAACATGGCTCCAAAATAAATAAATCATTTTCATTCAAACTCATCTTTAATACAACTTTTTTTAAATTATGCTTTTGAAAGCAAAAGGGAAAATGTAGAGAAAGAAAAAGGTCATATAAATATAAAGCAGAGTCAGCTGAATGGTATAGAATAACTCTGGTGACTTCAGTCTTTTGTCTTAGGCAAGGATATTCTTTAAGCTCATTGATTCAGAACTCAAACTGATAGGTGTTTTCTCTTTTCAGTGACTGTCTGGTTCAGAGCAATATCCCATTATTCTAGCTAGCAGAAACTGTAGTGCGAATTCTTCCGATGCAAATCATGACGTTAGATTTGCATCAATGGGGAGAACCAGGCTCATTACTATTCAGCTGTCAGCATTGCAGATTACGTTGTCCTGAGTCCTGTGCAGGAGCCAAGAAGTGCCAGTGACTTCTGGACCAGAGGGGGACTGCATGAGCCAAGCCTTCACACTGGAGATCAGCCTACCTCCTTTTGTAGCTGTGATACTTACCTTTATAAGGGCTTTGTTAAGCCTCTTTTTTCCAGTGCTGTCTATAAAAAGCAATAGGCTCAACACTGAGGACTTCAACTTCAGACATAATCATTCTTCTCTGAAAGGTCAAGGCACAAGAAGGGATGCCTCAATTATTTAATCTAGCACCTCTACATCAGGTTTTCCTTTTTTTCCCCTCCAGCCTACCCTGAGTTAGCTGTTGTTACTGATCTATCCTCCTGCCTTTTGGGAGGGAAGAGGCTTGTGCCCTCCCTCATGTGGCCTTCAAGGTCCATCTGATGCTTTACTGAGGTTCCTGTGTTCTGCACCTAGACCTTGTACAGACAGCTATTATCTTACTTTTCCAGCCTGTCTTTTTTTTCTTTAACTGAAAGGTGCAACTCCTAAACTGCAGCTTCTAACGTGTGTGCATTGCTCTAGATAAGATCTTGCTGACCCTGTAAGAGACTTCACAATAAAATAAATTATTTTGTTGCATGGGTATGATTTATGAATATTGAAATATAGACAAGGATCCTAGCAAGGGAAATCTGAAATCTGATGTGAGGAAAAGAGATGCTGTTTGGGTACACAAATTGGAAGCATTGACGTCCTTTTTACAGCTCCGAAGAAACTGGATCAGGCTAATCATGTGATCCAAAACATAATGGAGTGTCCACATTAATTTTAAAGACCTCAGTAAATCAGTAAGTGTCTTGAAGGGTGAAACAGATGTCCTGAGCTTGAATATTCATCTTTTTCTCCAATAGGTTTTATACTAATCTAGCTGGGTTATAGAAGTTGGTGAAGCAACAGTCTTTCACTTAATATCAGCACCAGACACAGTACAAGACACAGTAAATTCACTGAAGAAACAGAATCATCTGGGAAGAGGAACTTTTCTGATGCTTGACTATAGATGCAGGGGAAGAGAAAAACGCAGAACTGAGCAGAAAGTCAGACCTACCCTAAATAAGCGTGACCCTAAGAAAAAGCCCAGAGGGGCAGGTTTGGAAATACGCTGTCTGGAAGAGGCTTGGTAAAAGCACAGAATCTGTCTTTGTTTACTTAATCCCTCCAATGCCCAAAGGAACAGGGCTCAGAAATTCTGTAAGAAACAGCATTACATCAATTTCTCCGAAGCAG
The DNA here is from genome assembly GCA_013400875.1 of Anhinga rufa. Lineage (NCBI taxonomy): Eukaryota > Metazoa > Chordata > Aves > Suliformes > Anhingidae > Anhinga > Anhinga rufa. The sequence continues at coordinate 3,249 of VZTV01032260.1, read as the reverse complement.
AGTAATTTGCAAGGCCTCCACATTTTTGGCCAGAAAGACTCTTGGATTTGCTGTTTTGCAGCTGCTTTAGGATCAGGATTTAAAACATTTTATAACTGCATCCTTTTCCCCTCAGTTTATTCCATTTTATCAGGCTTGTCTAGGGCTGCTAGATATTTTCACTCCTCTGCCAGGTTTGAAGATTTGCAGGTTACTGTCCTGTCGAGCAAGAAACCTGTGCTGCAGGAATGCATTTTTTTAAATTTCTTTGCTTTACCTGCAGATGCTGTGTGTGTAGATACAGACAGAAAAGAGATTCAAGAAAATACTTTGTCGAACTACAAGCAACCAGCAGCACCGTGTGCCCCCTGCCACACAGCCTCCAGTGGTGACCAAGCCTACCTTTTGCTGTTTGTAAATCAGTGGCTTGTATTGACCACTACATGTTTAGTCATTTATTTAACCTTCAGACAGATTGAAAAGAACGAAGGTTAAAATAGAAATGTGCAAAATATTACATAGCACCATTAAATTTAATGTCTTTTCTACTAATAGATAAGACAATTTCTGTCTAAAATATTTTTTACTCAGTTGTAGGCTATGGCAGCTAAAAAAGACATTTTTATGTTTCTTTGCTGTTTCCCAGTTCAGATGCTTTCTTTTATTCACTGTTTTATTTCTTTGCTTTGTATTAGACGGTTCCAACATTTTGTCTTGTTTTTCCTGTTTCTCAATGTTCCTAATAAAACCTCCAGAAATAAAAGAGCAATAAAAGATAAACTCACACTTCTGCTGGGATTTTATCATATATTTTTCATCCATTCCCAAATCCCCACCCCCAAAATCCACAAATAGGAAGCAATGATTTAAGTTTAGGGATCATAGCAGAAGGCACAGGTGATGGTATCTCCCAACCTTTACTCACATCATTAGTCAAATGGGAATAATACTTGGAATTAGCTGCATAGGTCCTTATTTTGTAAGCTTCCTGCAAAAATTGTTATATATTCTATCACTTACCATGGAATGACTAAACAACTGTATTTTTGCTCCAGTCCATAAGTGTTATTGCATAGACTTAATGCTACTCGTAAGACTATATGAGACACACACACAAGGAGGGCTGAGTACACGTAACAAAATCGGGTTTAAAATGTCACTGTTAGACTTAAGAATCAACGACCTACAATTTAAAAGTAGTTCTCTATTTGTACTCATCATTTAAAGACAGAGGGCAGGCTGCTCTGCCAGCCGGGTGATGGGGTAGCAGCACAGGCGCTCTGCTCAGTGGCCTGGGCACACACAGGGAGGGGGCAGGTGGGCAAGCACCAGCGGCAACACCAGGCATGGGCAGGCAATGGGGGCTTGGCCTGACCCGCTTCTCCCTCTGCCAGTGTAGCCGGTTTGACATGAGTGGGGTGCAAACGTTTAGTCCTTTAAAAGGCTGTCACTCTTGCTTCTCTTGAGCGAAGTGTTTTGGCCAAATTGCCAGGAGCACCCTCAGCAGGGGCAGGTCTGGTGCCTGCTGTGGGGCAGGGGGCTTGTCCCCAGGGGTGCAGGTGGGCATCGCACCTGAACACAGCAAGACTTCACCATCCTGAACAGGGGCTGATGCATACACACGAACAAAGATGTGGTGAGCTGCTTTTCTGATCAGCAAGCCTCTGTCTTGCACTTAACGGACTTGAGCTAATCAAGCCAGAGATCCCAAGGAGTTAAATGCAGATATAATTCTTTCTCTCATAGCAGGCTGGGGATCTCTGGGCAGGGTTCAGCAACGATGCTAAAATCCCATTCAAGCAGAAATGTCACGTTATTTACTTACTAAAACAATGCTCTTATTACAAAGACATGTTAGGAGTGAAAATATGACAGCGTCTATTTTAGGTTGTCATTGATCTTTAATTTGCTGTGACCTGAAGGTTTTCTATGTAGTCAGTGCTTTTTGGCCAAAATATATGACTGCAGGGAAATGAGTAAATGAGTGCCAGAGATGTTCTTTTTTTCCTATGAAAAGACTGAAATTGCTTTGTGTAAATGTGTGGAAAATGCTGATATTTTGTTTCTATAAATACTTCGCCTCCTGCGTGCTGTATTTCATTTGTGCTGTTTCCTAGGAGTATTTGGCTTCTTATCACTTCTACACAGGGCACTGAATACAAATGAGCTACGGTTTACCCAGCAACCAAGCTGTGGAGCATTTGTGACTGTTGTGCATTTCCTGAGCAAGAGTAACTACTGAATGAAGCAGATTACCCTGTAGCCTTGCAAAACACTGAGGATTATAAAACATGCATTTAGTGGATAAATACACAGAGGAAAATGCGCAGACGCTCTCTGTTTCTATATATACGCTGTGCATGTATATGAATATATCTGGGTGATGTAAAAAAAAAAAAGAAATAATCCATTGGTTTTAATGAGACTTTAAATATAGGGAAGGCAAAAAAATTCAAAGTTGCATTTTTTATTCTCTGTGACACCACCTACAACCAGGCTCCTTGTTTATGGAGTCTATAAACAAGGCTCCATTACCACAGACTCACGTGATCACAGGATGATTCAGGTTGGAAGAAACCTCAGGAGGTCGCTAGTCCAACCTCTGCTCAGAGCAGGGTCAGCTCTGAGGTCAGACCAGGTTTCTCAGGGCTTGATACAGTTGTTCCTTGAAAAATCCCAAGGATGGAGACTGTACAGCCTCTCAGGACAACTGTCCCACTGTCCAATTGTCCTCCTGGGGAAAACCTTTTTCCATATATCCAGTCTGAGACTCTCTTGTTCCATCATCTGTTGTCTCTCATTCTCCTACCACGCACCTCTGTGAGTGAATACCCTGGCCCTGCCTCCTCAATGACCTCCCCAACGATGCTGGGGGGCTGCTCTTAAGTGCCTCCAAAGCCATTTCTTCTCCAGGCTGGACAAAGCCAGTTTTCTCAGCCTGTCCTAACAGCAAAGTGCTCCAGACCCTGGCCAGCCTGGAGGTCCTCTACTGAACTCACCCCAGCTGATCAGCTTCTTTCTTTTATTTGAGGGGGTGCAAAACTGGACACAGGACTCCAGGTGTGGTCTCACTCCTGCTAAGTAAAGGGGTTTAGTTACTCCCTTGGACCTCCTGGCCACGCTCCTGTTAGTACAGCCCTGGTTCCTCTTGGCTGCTGTTGCTGTTGGGGCACGCAGCTGGCTCCAGCCCAGCTCGGCCCCAGTTGTGTCATTGCAGGAGACTCTTCCTTCCCAAGTGCAGGACATGGCATTTGTCCCTGTTGAATTTCA
>VZTV01032246.1:0-14551 GCA_013400875.1 Anhinga rufa | reverse complement strand
GCCATGCACACCCCTGAGGTGTTCGGACGAGACTGTTGTCTCGTGGGGCAGCTAAGGCATCTCTGTCGCTGCTCTGTTCAGCCTGGCTTATTCCCCCGTTGTATGTGGCGGTGGCACTAGCATTGCCACTTTGGCCCCCACCCCCCAACTCACTCAGTTTAAAGCCCTCTTCACCAAGGTGGCCAACCTGCTGCCGAAAATTCCCTTACCCCTCAGATACTCAGATTACTCTCAGTGAGTAATCTCATGATACTCAGATATCATGATCATGATCATGATCATGAGTATCTCATGATACTCAGATTACTCTCAATGCAGAGAAGATAAGCATTTTGAGAGGATTAAAGGACAAAATCCAGCAAATGAGAGAAAGGTGGGGCTGAAGAAAGTAGATGGTGTTAAGTGTCTGTATTTCCCACATCTAGCATTACTAAGCAGAAGGGCTGCAGACGCTGATGCAACCTCCAGCCTTGTTAAACAACAACAGGCAGTTGTGTTATGCAAAAGTTAGGCAATACAAACTATTGATTTCCACATACAGGTCTCTTCACCATTTTGCTGAATGGGGGTTACAGTATACATGGCACCTTTATTTCTAGAAAACCTTGGTGCCAGCCAGCACCTCAAAAATTCAGTGCCAGGGTAGAAGAGGAAAGCTTTTGCCCTGAGAAGCACCAAATGACTCTGTAGTTTTCCTTTCACTTACTGCAATAAAGCAGCTTCTGGACAGAAAGCAGACTTGAAAGTTTTGCCTATCTTTCTTTTTTCTGGGGGGCGGGCAGGGGGGACGGGGATGGGGTTTGGATGGGGAAAATACCAAGGTTGGCTCATTCCTGAGTGCAGACAGGAGTGGGTGGGTTTGAGCAATTTTTCAGAGGTCCATGTGCAAGCGCTCAGTAAAATGCCTAGTCCTGTGTAATCCCTGGGGGTAATGGGGAAGCTCCAGCAAAAAAGTTCATGAGCTGAAATAGCCTTACTATAACCACCTTTCTCAGCTAAATTATACCTTTATACCTCTGCCTTGCAGCTGTAGGACAAAAATACCACGGGCTAGGTTTATAGCATTTCACTTGTTTTTATTGATTCAGTTTAAGATTTTATGAACTCTCTTTACTGTAATGCTGCAGGGGCACCTTGGCTTGTAAACATGAACACGGGGGTGGCTTGCACTGGAGCCATTTCCACTCTGCAAAGCAAAAAAAANAAAAAAAAAAAGACATGACAGAAGGTCCAGGCCAAACTTTGTGTCCCTGCTAGGAATTGTGCATTTTTGGTGGAGAAGAGGTGCTGCACGCTGTCCTTGCACACTCCTCCTTGCGCCTTGCACAGTGAGGAGCAGCAGTGGGCGCTTGCTGAAGCTGCCTGCGGATACTGCACACCCCCATCTTGCGAGCATCTGCCTGACCCCCAAGGGAAAGCTGAGTCCTGTAGTGGTGGGCAGATCTGCAAATACTGAGGGTATAGACATGACAGGGCTGATCTACTGGCTCACCAGCCCGGAAAGGGGCAGTTGCTCTCTCCCTTCTACCTCCTCATGTGTGTTTGCTGCTCGTGCTCCCACGCCAAGCCTTTCCTGTGCCAGGTCAGCTTGCCAGTAATGTATTTTGGTAGATGAGTTTGCTGCTGGGCCAGGGAGGAGTTGGGCAAAGACCAGGCTATCACAGAGGAGGGGTCCCACTGAATGGCTGGCCAGCAGCCATTGCACTGAGCCACGTAGTAATGTAATCTACATGCTATAATGCATTTGTGTGTTCCAAGTTCTGCAGGGGAATGAAAACTGAATTGGAATCCCTGCTAAATTTTGCCTGAATCCACCAATTTTATGTGACCCTGCTGTTGCACTGTAACTTCTTGCTGGCTTTCTGGTCTAAAAAAGAAATCTGGAAGCAGAGCAAAGCTCATCTCTGGCCAAGGGAAATTTATCAGAAATAACTTTTTCTTACTTGGATGCAGCTTGCTCAAGGTCCTGAGCCACAGCTGTGTCTTGCAGGAGCGAAGTTTTGCTGTTTGACACTGGAAGCTGCTAGCACGAGGTTTGTACCTGGGCCTTGGTACACAAGCGGTACACACCTGCCACTTATTCCCCAGAGGTATATCCATGTGGGAAGTCTGCACCTCGGCCTCGGCACGTGTCCTCGGAGACAGCCTGCTTGCCAGCACTGCCTGTGGCCATGACTCCTGTTGTGTTTCAGCATGCAGGGAAGGCAGAGGCTGCTTTTCCCCTGATATTAGAGCTGATCCATCGCGGCTCGGTCTGCGATGCAGAGGGGAGCGCCTCACCTGCTGATAACCAGAGCGTGGAGGAGTGTTTCTGAATATCTGTCTGGAAGGCAAATAGAGGCACCCCCTCTGCTCCCAGGAAATCAGGTCTGGAGGCTTGGACTTGAGCTTCACCTCGTAACTGTGAGGGATGCCACTTCACCCCTGGGGGTATTTCACCGGGATGGGTTTGTGTTTCCTCCTCTGTTTGCACTGGAGGCATGGACAGCATTTTGGCTGGGGCTGCTGTATCTTACACCTGGAGTGTTTTGAGGCTGGAGGAGTGAGAGGGAGGAACATTCTCTGCTTTGGATGTCATCAGCTTGGACGTCCAGACCTCGGCATGCAACATGGGAGCATCCTTGGCCACTCTTACTGTGAGCATCAAGGACTTCCCCTGAGCTCCTGCCTCTAAGCCAGCAGGTACACTTCTGTGGTACACGGCTCTGGTCCCGGGCGTCTGCGCACGGCCATGAGGAGGAAGGCTCCTCTGTCCTTGCCAGGGCTTTCACCCACTGTGTGTGCACCTCAGCATCAACTACCAGCGGGAAGAGAGACACTGTGTTCATATCGAGGGATTCAAAGTCCTGGTTTTACAAGGGTGTTTAAGAGGGAGCTGTGTTCATCCTGCCTTGAGTTGCTAGATGGTGCCTTTAAGGGCAAAGTTACTTCTGCAATTCCTCCTCTGGCCTCATAACTAAATACTTGTTTCTTTCCCAGGGTCTTAGCAGTTTGGGTCTACACAAAATTTCTTGGGCACAGCATTTTAGCCTCCCCTAGCTGGTTATGTTGCATCTCTTCAGCTGCTAACAAGCACCATATCTACAGCAGCAAGGGCAGGTGCTGTTAGGATTGCACTTTGAGCCCAGGGACAAAAGATATGAATACAAAAAACCTGGTTCTTACTGAAAGTAGTGAATGAAAGCACTTCTTGAAGCATGTTTGACGCCCCTATACATTTCACAGGAGCTGTTACTGGAATACAAAGAGGAAAGGGGTGTTATTAGAGAGTCACCTAACAGACCAGAGATGCTTTGGGGAAACAAAAAACAAACCCATGTGCTTCCACACAAATGGAAACATCTAAGGAGCAAAGCAGGGGCGATTGGAAGGCCTGTCTTTATATCCAAGCAGCAACAAACAGGCATGCAAGAGATTTAGGGAGGGAAGAAAATGCCTGGGACAAATTACAGAGGAACAAGTTGTTGATATTAGCAGAGGAGCAGTCTCTGGCAAGAGCAGCGGGGCCAAAACACATGCTGGTGGTGCTGAGTTGCAACAGCGGGAGTACGAATGAAAGGAAATTCTTGTAGCAAGGCATCATCATGTCGAGGGGCTGAGAGATAAACCAGCAGAGGAAATCCAGTGCCTGCATAGATTAAGATGCCTTCTGCCTAAAAACAGACAGCTGAGGGAGGAAATGTGTTATGAGGAAAGTCTATAGAGTCCCAAAGAATGGGGAAGATCAGTGTGGCTGAATTTCCGGTAGTATCTAGTGCATGAAGTAAGGGACCGTAGGAAAAAACAAAACCAGAAAAGCAATTTGTGGGGGAAAAGCGAATCCCCAGGGGAGGTACAGTGTGCTCTGGGATGTGGTGGGTGTCATGAGAGTCAGGGTTTCAAATGCAGATTTGTAGAAGACAAAACTACAGAGTGACCAGACACAGGGAGCCACATCTGGCTCAGGAGCTGCTTTCCTACGTGGCGTCTTTTCTGTACGACAGAAGTGGCTGAAGCCACAGCTCACCAGTTCAGGTATCTCTGCTCCTGTCTGTAATTACCTGGATTATTTTTACCTTCCTGCATCTCTGGCTTAGTTTTGTTTGTACTGAGACTGCAAGGTAAGAGGGGCCAGCAAGGTTCAGAGCCTGCTGTGTCGTTCTGTAACAAATTACTACAACCAAGTGATATATAAACTGCATGATACAACACAGAGAAGCTCTCAGCATCTGAGAGAGAACCAGAAACCATTTGCAATTATTTTATTATGACTTAAAATAACATTTCTTCCAAGGAGGGATCACAGTTCTGTATCTTCTCTTTTTCTCCTTGTTTTCTCCCCACACGTCTAGGTAAGACCTATCTCTGCTGCAACGCCCACCACCCCCACTTTTGTTGGGTTTGTGGTACCTAGTGGCCAAACTCCAAGGATTTTGCTGAACGATGGGATTTAACTCAGTTTTTCTGCCTGTATTCCCTGAGAGGTCCCACCTGACTTGAGCACAGCAGAGCTCTTTCACATCCGATAGCCCCTGTTTCAGTGCTGGCTTGTGCCTGGCTGGATCCCTCTCATCTTGCCTGTCCCCCAGGTCCCCAGCCACATTTTTTTAACCTCTTGGCCTCTTTCACCTTCTCCTGAGAAAGAAAACACATCTTCAGAGAAGCTCCATGCCTACGAGCAATGAACTATTTCCTCCAGATTGCAGGCAAATTTGTCTTGCACGTGTACCAAACAGAAGAGAGGGTGATGAACATGGGCAGGCGAGCACAGCATCCAAGGAACAGGGACCCAACAACCATCCAACTCACAGTTTCCTTTTCTTAAATGATTGCAACATAAAACCAGCTATTTTAAAAGCTCCAGCTTTTAGCTCCAGCTTTTAGCAGTTCCAGTCCCCTAGATGCATCATGTGCTGCAGCGTGTCCTTTAGCTGTGGTTTTTCTGGCCACAGTGGGAGGGCGAGCAGCTGAGGGTGCCCTTTCCTCTAACCTGATGGGCGATGTGGTTGCAGGGAAACTGGCCCAGCATAACAGCTTCCAAGTCTCTGGGAGCAGAACTGTGCAAAAGCGACGGGCAAAATCCTCCTTTGCCTCCAGCTTTGTTGCTCCTGGGTGGAAGGATTGGTTCTGAGCTCCCCAGGCTGCACCCATCTCCCGGCCACCCTGGGGCTGGTTTGGCCCCCATCCCACTCACCTCCTTTCTTCCACATGGCCCCAGCAGCGAGGGGGGGGCATGGCAATCACCGTGCTGTGTCCTGTCCCATCTCCCCACAAAGCGTGACATCAGCAGGGTGGTTTCTGAGGTAGGAGGCGGTGGGTGCAGGATGCTGTGTTAGCCCTAGCCATGGTACAGATGTGCATGTAGAAGCTGCTAACAACTTTTATTCATCGTGTGCTGGAAACACCTCTATACCATGGACTGGCTTTGTTATTCCTCAAAAAAACGCCATACAGGCATCTCCTACACATGCCCTGGGTGGGCAACGCGGGGCTGGGGCAATGTGAGGTGGGATGAGGCTCTGCAGCACTTTGTAGCAATGCAGCAGCTTTCACACAGGTGCAAATTTGGGAGGAAGACACAGAAATAAAACTTTATTTTTGCAAAAGTCCCTCTGGCGTGGGGAGGCCATTGAGGTGCAGGCAGGCTGGAGCAGTGCTGGAGCTGCTGCCAGGGAGCGGGATTGGAAGGGGGCAGCTAGGTGGGCACACGACGATGCCTCCTCAGATCTGGGTGCGGAAGCGCAGGCTGGTACCCGACATCTTCTGCGCATAATCCTGGTCAAAGCGCTCACTCTGGGCCACGGTGAAGTGGTTCTTCCAATCTCCGGCAGTGCCTGGGGCCAAGCAAGATGGGGCTCAGCAGGGACCAGGGGGACAGCGCGCCAAGAGCCCCCAGGGCTGCTCACCTTTGCGCATGAAGGGGGAGATGCCCTGGTCCATGAGGTGGGAGGGCACCATGCTGTAGTTGGTGGTGGGGTTGTCGCGCATGGCCTCGAAGGTGGTGTGTTGGGTGATGGCGTCCAGCGCCGCCTCCGGCAGCTCCCGTCCCAGGAACTGGGCCACCTTGGCAATCTCCCGGCGGAGGTCCTGCGGGGGACAGGCCGATCCTCACGCCTCCTGCCATCCCCCAGGCCCCACGCCACCATCCACCCCGGTCCCTCACCTCCTTCAAGTCCTCATAGAAGAGGTAGAGGATGGGGTGATCTTTCCTCCGCTCCCAGTAGTCCTTGACGTGGTCGTACCAGGAGCCATATGCCACTGTGTGGGGAGAGCAGCCAGGAGGGGGTCAGTGGATGACAGCACCCTACGGGGTCCCCACGTGCACCCACGGGTGCTCTGTCCCACCTCTGCCGGCCATGAACTTCTCCAGGTACTGGGCCCACGTCCCGGGGTGCGGCTGGAACTTGTTCATCAGGTCAAAGTGGTAGAAGGAGACAGCTACATCCTTGGCATTGCGCCCCACGTATATCATCTGCAGAGGGGCCGTGGGGTACAAGGTGCAGCCCCAGGACCCTCAACAGCGGGAGTGCTCCAGCCCCTAGGGCTCCCGACACCGCTTAGGATGCTGGAGGGAGCAGCGGGGGGTCCTGTCCTGGGGAAAAAGGCACTGCAATGCCCCCTGGGGCAGAGCCCAGGGCTGGGGGTTACCTTGCAGCGGTTTTCCCAGAAGGATTTGGGCAGGATATGTACGGGCAGGTGGGTCTTCACCACGCGGGGCGAGGGCATGGTGGCCAGCAAGTCCGTCCCTGGGGAACCCCAAAGCACACCGCCAGTGGGCCCTCGGCAGAGTCCCCCTGGGCTCAGCCCTCAGTGGTGTGCCCACGGCAAAGCCCCCACACCCGGCTACCTGCTGGCATCTCCCCGAGGGCAGAGAACTCCAGCATGGGCACCCTCTTGGTGATGATGTCCCGCTTGCACTTCTCGGGGTCGCCGCCTTGCAGGATCATGTCCACAATTTCGGTGACCCATGTGGTGCCTGGGGAAAGCAACCCATCAAGGGGGTGCCCAGGGGGCTCAGCACTGACAACCCCCCGGACCTTGCCTGGGCACCGTGGGGGCGAAGGGAAGTCCCGCATGGCTCTGTTCTGACAGCCCCGAATGTGCTGCGTCCCCCCAGGCAGCAGGTCCCAGCCGTACAACACGCCTGCCCACCGGGTACCACCATGTCTGGTGGGCTCAGGGATGCTCACCGGATTTGGGGAAGGTGACCACCACGATGTCCTCGGGGCGGCTCTGGAAAGTGTCAATCCGCTCCCAGTCCTGGGCGAAGGCGCAGACCATGGGGATGCCGTGCACCATGCGCCAGGGCTGCCGCAGGTAGGTGTCCGGACCAGCCATCGTGCTGGGGATGGGGACGCGTGGGGGGGCAGTCCGGTGAGGGGTGTCCCCTTTGCCCTACCAGGGCGGCTGCTGGCCAGGGCAGCATGGGCACCAGGAGCCGTGCCTGCCCGGGGAGCAGCAATGACGCTGCCGGCACAGGGACCAGAGGTCACCGCAGCTCTGCCGCTGTGCCCGCCGTTGGGGACAGGGGTCCCATCTGCTGGGGCAGGAGCCCACCCTGTGCCCCTGTGAGGGCTGGGTGTGCCCATGGGGTCCTGGTGTCACCTAGGCCAGGCACTTCTCCCCTTCCTCAGCATGCCAGAGGGAGCAGGGAAGCGGGTCCCTGGGGTTCTCGCAGCAGCCCCCAGCGCAGGGAAAGGTGTAGGGGTGCTGATTGCACCCCAAAGTTGCACCCCAAAGTTCCCCAAATGCACCACGCTGGACCCCGCAGCACACAGCCCCGAGCAGCTGAGCGTGGGCAGGGCACCCACAGGGCGCCCCGGGACACCCGGCTCACCTAATGCTGTGTCGCTCTGCGCTGGAAGGGTGACACCAGGAGGGTGACACCGGGAGGGTGACGCCAGGAGGTGATGGCAGAGGTCAGGAAGCCGCAGGGTCCTGCAGCGGTTCTTACAGGGAGGAGAAGGGAAGAGGCAGGGCAGGCAGGGCAGCAATGTTTGCCAGCGCTGCGGCTGCCGGGAGGGAGGAGCGAGCATGGGGAGAAGCCGCCGGCAGCCACTGGTCTCCTGCTGGGGCCGCAGCGGGCATCTCCAGCCCCACCAGCCCCGCTCCCCACCCACAGGTCCCAGCCTGTGTCCCCCCACGTGGGGACAGGGAGGCCCCCTCTCACTGCCCACACCCAGCCAGCACCTTCCCCGCACGCAGTTTTGGCGAAATCCCCTGCAGTCCCACGAGCTGCTGGCGGCAATCCCCCCGCCACGGCGACCGAGGCGATGTGGGGTGGCACCATCTTGTCCCCAACCCGAGGAGAGGCCAGCGGCTCTCGGGATGGCTGGGTTGGGGTCAGCGCAGGCGCAGGGCAGTGAGCATCCTGGCGCGGGGGTCAGGGAGGATGTTTTATTTCTCTCCAGCAGTCCCAGGAGAGGGGAAGGAGTCCCCGGTGCAGCAGCAGTGCCATTGGCACGTGCTGGATTTGGGGGGTGTTTGATGGTGCCTCCTCAGATCTGGGTGCGGAAGCGCAGGCTGGTACCCGACATCTTCTGCGCATAATCCTGGTCAAAGCGCTCACTCTGGGCCACGGTGAAGTGGTTCTTCCAATCTCCGGCAGTGCCTGGGGCCAAGCAAGATGGGGCTCAGCAGGGACCGGGGGGACAGCGCGCCAAGAGCCCCCGGGGCTGCTCACCTTTGCGCATGAAGGGGGAGATGCCCTGGTCCATGAGGTGGGAGGGCACCATGCTGTAGTTGGTGGTAGGGTTGTCGCGCATGGCCTCGAAGGTGGTGTGTTGGGTGATGGCGTCCAGCGCCGCCTCCGGCAGCTCCCGTCCCAGGAACTGGGCCACCTTGGCAATCTCCCGGCGGAGGTCCTGCGGGGGACAGGCCAATCCTCACGCCTCCTGCCATCCCCCAGGCCCCACGCCACCATCCACCCCGGTCCCTCACCTCCTTCAAGTCCTCATAGAAGAGGTAGAGGATGGGGTGATCTTTCCTCCGCTCCCAGTAGTCCTTGACGTGGTCGTACCAGGAGCCATATGCCACTATGTGGGGAGAGCAGCCAGGAGGGGGTCAGTGGATGACAGCACCCTACGGGGTCCCCACGTGCACCCACGGGTGCTCTGTCCCACCTCTGCCGGCCATGAACTTCTCCAGGTACTGGGCCCACGTCCCGGGGTGTGGGTGCAGCTTATTCATCAGGTCAAAGTGGTAGAAGGATACAGCCACATCCTTGGCATTGCGCCCCACGTATATCATCTGTGGAGAGCTTGGTGACACATGGGGACTTACAAGGTCCCAGCAGGGCAGGTCCCCGCCCTATCCCTGCTGGGTTTCTCCAGGTGTGTCCCCTCCCACCTGTTACTACCTTGCAGCGGTTTTCCCAGAAGGATTTGGGCAAGATGTGAGCTGGTATGTGGGTCTTGATGATGCGAGGGGATGCCATGGCCTCCAGCTGCTCCGTGCCTGCAAAGATTTCCCACAGGAGCGCTCCCACGGCTGGCAGGGTGTCCCCCCCCAAAACCAAGCTGCCCTCCATCCGGCACCCACTGGGCCCCACTGCCCCGCACCTCCCCTTGCCACCCCGCTACCTGCTGGCATCTTCCCGGGTGCAGCGAATTCCAACATGGGCACCCGGTTGACGATGGCATCCCGCTTGCATGTTTCAGGGTCGCCACCTTTCAGGACCATATCCACAATCTCGCTGACCCAGGTGGTGCCTGGCAAGGAGAGGTCGGGCACCCGGCTGGCGCCATTCCCACCGGAGCCCCATCGTGGGCAACAGAGTGGCACCGTCCGCCAGCATTGCCTTTCGGCATTCCCCCCAGTCCCAGCCTGGGGGCTGCAGGCCGGTGCCTCCCTTCCTGGCCGCGGTCCCTTCCCGGTGTCTGGGCACACTCACCGGATTTGGGGAAGGTGACCACCACGATGTCCTCGGGGCGGCTCTGGAAGGTGTCAACCCGCTCCCAGTCCTGGGCGAAGGCGCAGACCATGGGGATGCCGTGCACCGTGCGCCAGGGCTGCCGCAGGTAGGTGTCCGGACCAGCCATCCTGCTGGGGATGGGGACGCGTGGCGGGGGGCTGGCTGGCAGTGGGGAGTATCACAGGACCAACTCATCCCCTGCGGTCCCCAAAATCCCTGCTGAGCCCAGCCACCCTGGCCATGGGAAGAAACCATCCCTTGCTTGCTGGCATCCTGGGAGGTGGCACCTTCTTCCCATGAGGATTGTGGGGGCCCCAACGGCGGTGCAGGGAGAGTGGAGGGGCAGAGCCAGCCCTGGGGGTCTCGGGTCAGTGCAGGCAGTGGGCAGCTGCCCACACCAAGCTGGCAGCACTATTCCTGGGCTGTAAAAGCTCACAGGGGCTTTGCTGTCTGGGGTTTCAGGCTGCTTTCTGCCCTCCGCCCCAGCTCTCTGTTGCACGGCAGCATGGGGAAGCCCTGCTTGGGGGTGCTGCGTGAGGGTTTGAAGGAGACGGGAAGGGTGAGCGGGGCTCCCAGGGCCTCCTTTCCACCTGCCAGCTGGGACAGAAACATTGGAGATGCGGCTGCAAAACCCACACGCTGTGATTTTTGGAGAGCAACTAAAAATCCATCTCCCAGCGGCTTGTGGGGATACCGAGATCCTCCAAGCCCCCTGTGCCACCCTCCCACCCCCCCATGCAGGCCCTCCACTTGAGAGGCTGGGGCACCCCAAAACAGGCCAAGCCCCGGACCGTGGCCAGGGTCTCCCCACTACCTGCCTCTTCGTGGGACGCTCTGGCAGGGAGGAGACAAACCTTTGCCCGCAGCTTGCAGGGCGGGCGGATTTGTTATTTTCCCTTCCCTGTGTGGAGCCGGAGGCGCAGGGAGGCGCCTGGCGCTGCAGGAGGTTGGGGGACATCGTTAGGGAAGAGACCCGGAGCGGCCTGGTCCTGGCGCTGGGGAGGGAGGAGTGCAGGGAAGGGGCGAGCGGGGATGGGGACGCAGCCCCTCTGGGGACGGTCCCAGACGCCTGTGATGAGCTGTGCTGTGCTCAGCACCCCCCCACACCCCGTGAAGACACAGATGGCGGGGGGCAGAATCCCAGCTTCACCCTCCGCCTGCAGAGGCAAACGCAGGGAGGAGATCCCACCCCACGTCCCGGGGGTTTGAACATCACGCTGTCCCGATTCAGCAGTCGCTCCTGTGGACGTCCCCGGCTCCTTGCACTAGCACAGGGCTCGCTAGCAGGATGTGGGGGTCAGGTTTTGGTCACCCCCACCCCCACCCCCGCAAGGCACTCAACTATGGGTCCAAAGTTTGCAGGGTTGCACAGCACGATTGCAGCCAATACTATGCTTCCAGGAAAGGGTTTAAAGGTGCCAGTGGTGGTGAAATGCTCCTCCTTACCTGCTTCCCACCAGCGAATGCGAACCAGGAGGGAGTGGGGAGGGCAGAAGAGATGGCAGCTGGCAGAGGGAGCAGCTTGCTTGTTTGCAACCTTGAGAAAAACGTCCCTGATTCGTCCCCAGGCTGAGCTCCCGCTGAGGCAGGACATGCCGTGTCGGGGTTTGGGTGTTCTGCAGGCAGGGAAATGCCTGCGTGTGCAAATCCTGCAGGCAAAGCCAGGAGCTGGGCACACTCAGAGATCTCCATCGGCATTTCAACAAACGTGTGGAAAGGATTTATTCCTGTGGGAGAGCTCCCCTCATAGCGCTGCTGCTCTTTATGAGCTGGATCTGGGTTGCAACTCTTTGGGGATGAAACAACGCCCCGAGACCGCCTTGCCAAGCAGCTGCCATCTTGGAAACTTGTCATGGTTTAACCCTAGCCGAACGCCCCCCGCTTCCTTCTTCTTCCCCAGCTTTATACACTGAGCATGACGCCATATGGTGAGGAATATCCCCTGGGTCAGTTGGGCTCAGCTGTCCCAGCCGTGTCCCCTCCCAGCTTCTTGTGCCCCCCAGCCCGCTCGCTGGTGGGGTGGGGGGAGAGGCAGAAGCGGCCTTGACTCTGCGTAAGCCCTGCTCAGCAGTAACTAAAACATCCCTCTGTTATCACTGTGTTTCCAGCACAAATCCAAAATTGAATAAGCCCCATACTAGCTACTATGAAGAAAATTAACTCCATCCCAGCCAAAACCAGCACAAAAGTCAAGAGCAGGCTGGGAAGTGAGCGCAACTGGGGAATTTGGGGCTCCAAAGCAAATCCTTGCCCCCAGTGGGACAGGGACCGGTTTGCTCCAGCCACCCCCAAACACAGGCTCGGCGCAGCCAGGTTGGATGCTGCGGGGTGGGTTCTCCATCTGGCGAGGACAGCCATGTTGCTGAGTGTGGCAATATGCCGGCAGGGAGGTGTTTCCCTTCACCTTTGCTCGGCAAACCACAGGCTGACAAGCTCTGGCTGGGCCGGGAAGCCTGGGGCGAGCCCCACCACCGCCCACTCTGTCAAGAAACGTGCCACAACCCAGAGGCATGAAAGCTCCGGTGCGCACAAGAGCCGCGGGGGCAGCGGGTTCACGGGCGCTTTGGGGTTTTTCCACTCTGCCAATCTTTGCTCCTTCCAGGTGCTGTGGTAGGATGGGGCTGGGGCGGCCCAAACTGTCAGGGGCCAGCGGTGGTTTTTGGGAGGACGCCCACCCCCGGTGACGCCCGACCACCACCAGCTAGAAACGCACTGCATGCTCCCGCCCTCCCACCCACGGAGCATGGGGGTGCCCCCGGCCGCTACCTGGGATTCGGGGGGTTCAGGCCCCCAACCTTTCCCTGCAGGCAATGGCTCACCCTCCGGTTATCCCACTTTATTGCAGGGGGAAAAGCAAATCTGTATGAGGATGCTCTGTCCAGATCCTCCCTCCCGCCGGGGGAGCAGTGTCTCCCAGGAAGGGGGATGAGCCCCTCACACCTCCATCTGGAAGTGGAGGTCGGAGCCCGCCATGTGCTCCCTGTAGTGCTGGTCAAAGCGCTCGTTCTGGGCCACGGTGAAGTGGTTCTTCCAGTCCCCGGAGATCCCTGGGGGCGAGAAAGCAGGTGGGGCAAACCCTGATACCCCCAAAATATCTGCAATACAGCCCGGGGACACCTCTCCCAAGCCCCTCCACTGCTGGCTGAACCCCACCTTTCCGGAGGAAGGGGGAGAGGCTGTGGTCCATCAGGGTGGTGGGCATGGTCTCGTAGTTGGCAGCAGGGTTCTTCCTCATCTCCTGGAAGGAGGTGTGGTGGAGGATTCTCGCTACCGTCCCCTCCGCCACCTCCTTGCCCAGGAACCGCAGGATCTTCTGCACCTCCTGCCGCGGGTCCTGCGGAGAGGCTGATATGGGGAGGCTGCCAAAAAGGCTGGGGGGGAGGGGGCAACCGGGGCATCGTCCCCTCCATCCCGCCCTCACCTTCTTCATGTCCTCATAGAAGAGGTAGAGGAGCTGTTTCTCCTGCTTCTTCTCCCACCAGCCCCGCACGTGCTCATACCAGGATCCATAGGCCACTGCAGGATGCGGTCAAGGGGTCAGCCGAAAAGCAGGGCGGTGGGGGATGCCCTCCCCACCGGTGTTTTGGGGTGGGCACCCTGGGGTTCAGCCCCCACCTTTGCCAGCCATGAAGGTCTCCAGGAACTCGCTCAGCGTGCCGGGGTGGGGGTGTATCTTGGCCATGTGGTAGAAGTAGTAGTAGGAGACGACGACATCCTTGGGGTTGCGGGCCATGTAGATGACCTGGGGACAGCGGAGGATGGGGTTGGGGGTCCAGAGCGGTGCCCCCTCCCTGCCACTCGGACAGGGAGAGGGGCGGGGGGGCACCTGCAGTTGTTACCTTGCAGCCCTTGTCCTGGAAGGAGGTCGGGAGGAGCTGGACCGGGAGGTGGGTCTTCACCAGACGCGGGGACGGGGTTTTCTCCAGCAGCTCTACGCCTGCGGGACCGTGGGCTTAGTGGTGTGAGCCCCAGCACCCGCACCCCCACCCTGGCTTAGCCCCCTCCCCACCCAACCCAGGGGGGCCGCTGGGCTGGGGGGCTCACCGCTCTGCATCTCGGGGGCCTTCATTTCCAGGAAGGGCACCCGGTTGAAGATGGCATCCCGTCGGCACTTCTCCACATCGCCGTCGTGGTAGATCATGTCCAGGATCTCGCTCAGCCAGGTCGTGCCTGCAGCACGGCGACAGCGTTGGAAGGGCTGGCCTCACCCCACCCGCTGCACCCTTCCCAGGGCCGCTCACCCGATTTGGGGTAGGTGGCGATGAGCAGGTCATCCGGCCGGGCTTGGAAAGCCTCCACCTGCGGCCAGCCCTCGACGAAGCACTTGTAGAGGGGGATGCCATGGAGGCTGCCCAGGTCCTGCCTGACCACGTCCTCCCTCCTCATGCCCGGCGGCGGGTCCCCGCGGCGGCGGCTGTGCTGCGTGACGGCGACCTTGGGGCCGGCTGGATCCCGCGGCGGCACCGTGCCCGGGGCAGCGCCCGGCGAGGCGAAGTCCACCGGATCACGCGCGGCAGAGGCGTTGCACTCGCCGCCGCCATGAAACCTTGGGTGCCGGCCACGTGCCAACGCCAGGCCGTGACGCTTCAGCCCCTTCCATGGGTGCCGCCGGGTTTCGGAAGCGCGGGGCCAGCTCTGCCACCCGGGCCGCCCCGTCCG
>VZTV01032239.1:18302-39750 GCA_013400875.1 Anhinga rufa | reverse complement strand
GGAAGCAAGCTAAGGAGCCTCCACGCATTCCACTCGCTGGCTGAGCTGCAGTACAGTGACCTCCACCTTGTGTGCGTTCAGGGGTCGATTGGGGCGGAGAGGGATAGAGATTGCCAGCTGAAGTCTGGAAATAATGTATATATGCATCAACTTACAACTTTAGTGCTAACAAATTCCTTTAAGATAAAAAAAAGTATACACTAATGAAAAGACACAATTTTAAAAGGCTGCTACAGTCCAAGTAAATTGGAAGCGGGGTGGGGGGGGAAGTGATCTTTCATACCGTAGCTCTTAAAATAGAAGTTAAGTACGATGCCATGCCTGTAAACCAACTCCAGTCAGTCTTAGTGGCTGCACTTATCTCTCTAGATAACTAAGATTCAGGAGCAGGATCAAGCCAAGTCANTTCTTATGAAGAGCAACTACACAGAAGTGATCTCAAAGAAACTGAAGGACATCTGACAGTCAGAAAAATCATCATGGTACTGTTAGAGGAAGAATGCCAAAACAAGTCTTCTGTACTAGGTAAGTCAATATAAAAGCTGCTGACATTTAAAAGACTGGAAGATAAAGTATTTCAAGCAGGGGGATTTTGGCACTGAACAGGACTATGTAGAGTCTAATTTTGTTTGTATTTGACTTAAAAACATTAGGACAGGTTCAGGAGAACACCTTAATTATAAGGGCACTGAACCCAAGAATAAGTTTATAACCAAATCCGTGGCAATTACCCTAGTGGTAAGTTGTCTTAGTTGCCATTCCCTAGAATTGGCATTTCTTTTAAATATGAATGCCAATCTAAATAGCAGAAAATGACAGTCAGGTATCTAACAACAAATCTGTAACTTAAATCATAGAATTTAGCTTGAAGGACCGAAAGTGCCCCGAGGTTCAACAGTGTTTAATCTGTTCTGTGCCATACAGTTAACACGGTCCGAGAAGAAGAGCACACAGCATATTAGAGACGCTCCAAAAGTCCGCCCTGAAACAACGTGACACTGACCTACGAGAGTTTTTCCCCGGTCAAGTATCCGGCGACATTCAAGATGCCAAGGTCAACAGCAAAAAGCATGTTCAAACTCTTTCTTTATAACCGACAGCATATAAATCATCCCAGGAGCTACTGTAGTGATAACAATGAAAAGCCAGAGAAAGGTTTCTCTTGCAGCTGACTCGTGTAAAACTTTAGTTTTACTGAATCTTCTTTATTTAATTAAAGGAGTTTAACCGTCCATTTAAGAAGTGACTATGCTGTAAACATATCAGTAACTAATATGCAACTAAGTAACATGCAACATACTTAAAATAAAAAGCTCAAACAGGATTTTAGTATGTTGAAACTACTTCAAATTAAATACCTCGCATCAAAAGGTTAGGTTTAATCAATGTCTATTGTGTAAATAAATGTATTGTGTACATGATACAACTTGTACTGTCCAAAATACAGACCTGTATGTCATTTAAATTGTGTTTAACCCCTCAACATGCTAGTATTTTTAATACTTCTAGCTTGCATCTTTTACAATGGTCTAACACTTCTAATGGGTTAATCATAATTAAGCTGTCCAGAAGTGCTCGGTCATTCGAGAGAGTGCTTTACATAAAACCTATCTTATCTACGCAAAAGCAACTGCTGTTGCCTGTCTTTTTCCTGGAGCTCAAGCACTTTTAACGTCACAGGTACATTACCATGATGTACAAGTGTAAGCAAAATGTCTTTTTCCATCCTCTGAAAGAACACGGAAATTTTATTTGGCTAGTAATTCAATCACTAAGGCTTTCAGCAAGTAATTCTTTTTCAAAGGAATTAAGTCTTCGTTACCGGAATACATTTTTACTGTTTGAAATCTATGACCTTACTGAGAAAAACTTCTAACATGGAAAAACCTGACAGCTACAGATATTAATTTATCTGAAATAGTGACCTCATCTTACATGTGGATAAACTGCTTAAGTCTTTTGGGGTACTACAAAATAATGCAAAATAATGCTAGTGTAATAACGGAAACAGACAATTATGTGCAAGAGCTGAAAGCCTAAAACAGAAAAAAGAAAACCACCTTTTTTTTTTCATATCTAAGCATGCAAATGCACACAAAAGAGACCAAATTCCCCAATATCTCTATCCTGAAAAGAAGAGATGTGAAAGCAATCCTAAAAATCTGTATCTTGTTTGGAAACACAATTTTTATATAAATATTCCACTAGTCATCATAGAGAAGACACTGAATAAAATTATGTAAGGGCTGACAAGTGAAGCGTTTTCTGCAGTCTTTCATACCAACTATCTTCCAAAAAAAAAAAAAAAGGAAGTTACATAATAGAGATTTGAGAGATAGCAAAGAGGACATTCACATCCAACGTTTTTCAGGCAGCTCATGGAGAACAGTAGTGAATGAGGCAAGAAGAGAACTGGAGTTCATGCACTGAGTATAGCTCTTCAACCAGTAGTATTAATGTGCAGGAATTAAAAACAGCAGTAACAAAAGAGGCAATTACTTCACATAATGAAGAGCTTTAAGAACAAGAGGATTTTTGAACTAAATTCTGAAATAAAAACTATTATAGTATTGCTTTTATGTAACCTGTATACTTACACATACAAGTGAGCAGGAACATTCCAATTATGCCATCTTTTATTTAGTGAGTACTTTTCTCCCATTTAATATAGTAACTCTTTATTGAACTAATCAGTCATCACAAAAAGCGTATCAAGTTCTGGTAAGTTCCCTCCATTTTCAAAACATGTATACAGTTCAAAAATTAGCAACTTGGAGAACTTCAGTATGTTTTAAAAGCTACCATAATTGGGGAAAAAAAATAAAATTGAAGGTTTCAAAACCAGGCATACAAACTCAGAATCCCCCTCTCCCATATCTAGATAATATGCAGACAATACCTACCTTTTTACTTTGCATTTTCCAAATATATATACACATGCTTATGCACAGTACCCAGTACTTGCTTTTAACTCAAATGTAGAGCTTTTGTATTTTGGTACATAATATGCCAAAGTAAAAAAAATAAAGGTTAGCTTTCCATGTTCAGGCCAAATATCTAAAATCAGAATAAATGTGAACTTCAAGCTTCTTTGATTTGGGCACGTCTTTAATGAAAGAGCAAAATAATTGTAAATTGTGTTATTGCAATGTTTGATTAAGCTTCCTATGGCTACTTCTCCTGCAAGACAAAAGAATGATCCATTCAACAATGGATCTTTTTTTTTTTTTTTTGCCAGGAACAAGAGTTTTTAGGCTACAAAATCAGATTAGCCAAAAGAGGCAAAATTTCAATATAACTGACAGGACACTGGTGACTCTTAGCTACATTCCCCACCACAGCTCAACTGTGTTGGTGAGAATCTGCAAAGGTGGGAATGCCCATGATATCACACAAGTAGGCCAATTAAAATAATGTGTCAACACTGAACCTGAAAAAAAAAAATTATCCCTTTTAATTTCTGCCAGCTATAACAAACATTTCACTTATACACAGACATACTGTAAGCAGGCAGTAGCTTAGTGTAACCACTGTCATACATAAAGCATCAACTAGGATGAACACCGAGACACTTAAATTGCAAGTGTACCAACTGCAGTTAAGGAAAGAATTTTTAAAACAAATTCATGAAAAAAAAATTTTAAATCTTTTTTTGAAACAACTAGTTTTCAGACAAGTTGTGTAATTTACAGTAGGCAATACTGAAGAGCAGAAGCTATTTATGAAAACAAATTTTTGCTTCAGGTCTTTAATAATAAGATATGTACGCACACAGAGAAGTAAATACATATAACATGCATGTGTATCACCATAAAAGAGCTTACAGTTCTTTGTGCTTCTCCTCTGCCAAAATTTGGTCGTTTGGCTTCAGCCCATACCTTGAAAAAGAACAAAAAACCACAAGAAACAGTTACTCCTTTGAGAATATAGCCATAAAATGTAGTTTTATAGTTTCAAACTGGCAAATCATTAAACTACATAATATTTGTTGATTCAGGTACCGCAAGTATTGCAAAGACAGCAGCAAAGTTTTCTAAAAAATTTGTTACATGTTTATTGAAGTAAACTTAACATCACACAAAACTTTTGCTTTATACCACAGCTTTAAGTTATATCAGATACCTTGGCTTGCTATATATCCAAAGTCATCGCACTTCATACCATAAACTGTACATTGATCTTATAATTTGGATCTGCCAAAACATGACAGTAAGGAATACAGACAATGTGAACACTAAAACTGGCTGCAGCGTTGCCCCCGTACCAAATAAAACTGTTACAATCAATACCAAAAACATGCTATAGAAAAAAAATGCACTTTACAACAGGCTATTTAGGAAAATTTCTGCAGGCCATACAGGCAACCTCTGATGAAAGCGAGAGCCTGAGAGCAAGAAACTTTCTCTGCTAGCTTAACCTAACAGGCAATTTAAAAGAACAGGTTGCCTACGCTGTCTGAATGAGAGGGAGAAGGAGCCCAGGCTCGGCCAGCACAGGCTACTACTAGTCATGCTGCAGGCTGCACTGCCACTCACTCGGAAAACCTTTAAGAAGTGACCTCACTCTTGCTGTGCCTCAGAGCAAACTCTTTTGCCATCTCAAAATACTCCACAAATCTAACTGTTTTCTGTGGGGTTTGGCGCTTTTTTTCCCCTGGTTGATTTGTTTGTGAGACAATCATAGATAATGTAAGCAGCTAAAGGTCAAGCGTCCATATGATGATTTTGCAAAGAGCTAACTGCTCCCCGTGCAGAAGGTTCCCACTGTCCCTTTGCCCTCTCTTCTTGTTCCTTGCTCCAGTCAACTGCAGAACCATACTCTTCCCGAGGAAAGATTCTGGTCACCAACCAACTACAATCGAGCTATCTTGCAAATTGATTTTTCTGTCTAATAAACCGATAAAACTTATGTTCTTCATTCCTTATAGCATTTTCTGATGACACTCTCTGAAACTTGTTTTTTTCAGCACCCATTTAAAATGCAGGCATCAACCTCGGACACACTCTCAAGCTCACCAGTGCTGCATTCAAACATACAAGACCCTGACTGACTGACCCATTTTTCTTGTTTGCATATGCAGAGACTGCCTTAGGTTATTTTGCCCTAGTACCACGCTGACTTGCATCCATTTATCCACCTTGCTGCTAAATCCTTCAGGGAGCTGCTTCTAGTCAGGATACAGCAGGGTCCATCCCCGTTCTCTGAAATGCCGGGTTTGCAGTTGACTCTTACAGCAAGCAGACTATACTGTAACACGCTGTTCAATAACAGATCAGGTCACTTGGTTTAATCGCCGAGTCTTCTTTATAGTTTACCAGTCTTTAAGCTACAAATTTTAACTGTCGTGATCTTACATTTTCTTCCAAATCAATGTTTTCTGTAGTGAACAATAACAGGCTCTTTTTCTTTAATGAAAAAGGGTCTAGCCCAATACTAGTCTCTTCATAATGTGCAACACCTCCCCGATATCTCCATTTGTCATGCCTTAATAAGCATTTTATTGATAGCAAACACTTACATTATCAGTGAAAAAGCAAAGAGCTACCAGGAAATCCTAAACAGAACATCTTTCAGAAGTCAAAGGATACTAACTCTTCTTACATAACTTGCAATCTTACTTAAAATGAAATCAGGTCATTTGTTAAAAGGATCTGCCTGTCATAGCTATACCCTTGGCTAATATGCAACCCATTTTGTAAATGGAGATCGTTTTGCCCGTTAAAAAAATACACCCGCATAAAGTCACAGCCATTCTTCACTAAAAATAACACTGTCCTTCCTCTGACCAGAAATCAGACTACTTCAGCTAGAACTGAATACAATTTTATCTGCTGAGGATATAGAAATAATATCTATAATTCTTGAGCTTTTTAAAGCTTCCATATTCCTTGTTGCTTCACTTTTTTTTTTTTTTTAATCCACGATTTAACCCCCACAGTTATTGAGAGGAAAAAACCCAAATAAAACCCTTCAGTGCTTTCTCAGACTAACAGGCCAGCTACAGCAGAAACCATCTAACATCATGGGAATGCTGTTAACAGATGTGTGCTGTTCACCTCGAGTATGTTACTGACATACCGCAGAGGGGTGCAGGAGGGACACAGTTGCTACCCCTGAGGTTTGCAGAAGGGTTCTTTTCATGAACCTTAGCTTACCTATCTTTTTCACCAACACCCCCTTTCTTTCACCATGAAAAATGGCATTTTTGAAATATTCTCCCTTGACCCCTGAAGTTGCTTTGATAGCAACTTGTCCAAGAAAATTTCCCACAAAGGGACATGTTTGTAGAGTTCAAGCTCTTATTAGTACTTTATGCATTAAGACAGGATGCGTATTACATTTCATACACAGCTGAAGTATTTAATAAATTTAAATGTGCAACTAGCACAGTGAACAGCTTACATAATATTTCCCAACATGTGTTTCGTAGGCAAGATTGATAAGCGCCAGTTGTCTCTTCCTAACTGATGGAGGTTAGATTGGGGAGAATTTCTCTAAAAAACATTTTAGGAACCAAGGATACTAAATGCAAAATTGAAGCTAAAGATATGCAGTCAAAAAAAAATTTAAATAAGGACATTTAAAACCATCTAAGCAACTAGAATGACATACTGTATATGTATCATACATTTACATGCCTGGTGTTAAACTAGTAAGCAGAAGAGAAGCAAATATGCTATGGAAGTGAACAAAGGAACGGAGGGGACCACAACTTCACTTTTTTTTCCTATTTTCTGCCCTGTGAAATTCAAAGTTCAACGTATCCCAGCACTTTAAATAACAATTATTCTTTTCAACTATCCAGTACCAAACTGCAATACAGTTTCAAAATGTTAAAAGTCTCTTCATCACTGCTCAAGATCCTATTTCAAAAAGGGACCTAAGGATAAAAATATTCAAGGGTCTACAGAAAGATTATAGGTAAGTGTCAAAACAATCTGCAGTACATTTCAAAAATTATATATTTAAACACTTTGATATGTCCTTCACAGACATTCAGTCTACTGGAAGAGTAGCCAGTGCTCCAGCCGCCCCCTTCCAAATGGCAGCTGCAGACCATCGGGAGGATGGACAGATCGAGAGCCCCAGCTGCAGCAATTATCTCGCGGCGCAGCTGCCTATTGCCACCAGGCTGGTGCAGCTGCCTGCCCAGATACGCGCACCCCAGCCTCCGAGCATCACAGCCGATGGCTTCCCACACTCCGATAGGCTGACCGCGCCTTGGGCGAAGCCTCTGCTTTTGGAAGACAGCAGATTCTCCCCAAACTCGGGCCCTTCCGGAACTTCTTAAGCCACAACATTCTTGGTCTGACCTCTAGATATCATCGTACCATAGTCACTCCAACATACCCTATTCTGATCAAAGCTCAAGTGACCTAGATGCAGATAGGAGATAACAGAGATCGTTCTTCTATCATCCATCCTCTCATCACAGTTCAAATGAAAAGTTTCACTCTGCTATAGGTTACACCTTTCAGTGTTGAGATAATTACTTTTTAAAAAGTATTCTTTCCAACCTGGTTACAAAAAGGCATGTTTAGGCATTTAACTCAACCAGGACAAACAAGCAAGCTACTCCCCCTACCTTTCATCAAGAAACAAAGGCCCAGCTGCAGTTCACCCTCTGCAAAAGCATCTCTGTGTCCTTTGACTACAACGGGGCATAGTGATACGGGATGCCTGCATTAGCCTGCTGAGCCAGATGATTCAAATGCCTCCCATTAGTCCCCAACTCCATAACTTCAGAGCATTAACAAATATTTCAATGAGGAAGTCCTGAAGTAACCGAATTGTAACTAGCAAGGATGTTTGCAGCTTCCCAAGACAAAGCTTTCCTGAACCTCTCAATCTTTTCTCCTCATTTGTTTACTGTAACCAATAGAGCTGAGCTTTTTGTTTTCTTCCTTCCTAACTGTTATGTTTCCAGAACCAAATTTTAAGTACGTGCAGTTATATATATAATATCAAACTTAGCCCCCAAAAACATTAATTATAAATTCACAACTACAGTAATGTGAAATATTTTCCCTTTCCACAAGCCTGAAAATAAAGTAGCACAGCCCCAAACTAAAAGAGTATTGCAGGCATTCTGAGGGCAGACGTTATACAGAGCCAAAATGGTGTTAAGGAAATTTGCCTGTATGTACTCTCTCATATAAATATACTCTATCAAAAAAATGCCAAGGCACTTTGAAGAGTTTTACTGCGTATAACAGCTAGACTAGCTGCGTAAAACAACTCTGACCAACACATGCTATTTGGTTATGGTGGGTGCTACAAAATAAAAGATTATGGTGGCATACTCTTCCCTTGCATGTGTATGACTTCCCTAGCATTCACCTACAACTTTATGATCTCAATTTCAGTTTTTGCAGAAATGTAACATTTTCATGAAATGTCTGCTTTTCCTTTTCTAAGCATACTAGTACCTCTAAGTTCAGCTCTGACTTGTGCAACGCATTTTAAAGATCCTTCTGAAATGGTAATCCTACGACACAATGCTTTTTTATTTCCCAGCTCCTAATATGAGAGAGGATGAAAATTAATGTGCTTGGACTGCAGTCAGCATTTTTACAGTAATGTTCTTAATGTAACAAACAGCGATAAGGCATGGTTCCCTTCAGGCAGCATCCAATTTTACAAAGCCTTAACCAAATTAAAAAGAAAACACAGCCTACGCTAAATATGTACTGGTGAAAAACTCCAAATGAATAACAAGTTCAGATCTGCTCTACGAACAAGAGTTTCCTGTAAAGCTGGTAAAACTCACCTGTCCTAAGGCCCAAAATAAAAACCAGTGATGAGCAAACAAGTTTAAAAAATGGCAATAGATCTTCATAGCTTCAAACTTAATTCATCTTCCAAAATCTCTGACTTGAATCCACCAACCTAAGCAAAAACTTACTAGAAACAATAGCTAAAAATTGCACAGATATCAAACTAAAAATCAGCACAGACATGTACACTGCTGCTTGCGCCAGAAGAGCCAAGACAAAATCTCCATCATGCAGAAACAAAAAGGTACACAAAACAGAGTAATATTTTCATCAATATTTTCAAGAATACTTGTGAAGGAACAAGACACTAGAGATAAAAGAATTTTTTTACATTAGCCATCAATGTGAGTAGTCAGCATAAAAAAAAATTAAAACTATTTCAGTAATACAGAGTTGCAACAGTAAAGCACCCTGGGAAGCTCCAAACATATATCTGTGCAAACATTCCTCTGCCTTGTTTGATCTACAAATAAATATGAACTTTTTGCCACAGTACATGGCTCTGACTAACCCTGCTGACCTTTAAAAGCACTTGGGGCTTTGCTATTCTATGAGCTTATTGTACTTGACATGCTTTGCTGCAGTTACTGTTTTAAATATTTTCCAGATTGATTAAAAATAGAATGTATGAAAGGGTAGATTTCCAAAACGTTCTTTGAACTTTGCAGAAAAGTCATCCAAAAAAAAAAAAAGAAAGGAAGAGAGTGCAATTCCTCTGTCAGAGACCTAAAGCATGTTGGTTGTATTAACTGGACAAGACAAATAGAATTTTTGCTCAACTAGGCTATGCTTCATCAATAAAAGAAAAGACCTTTTAAGACAGAGCTCTGCAGAAGCATTTCTTCATAAATGTTCAACAAAGCCATTAAGAAACCTTAGGGGCTTCAGTATAGTCTTCTTGTATTTCAGATTCATCTAAAGAAGTGTCCTTAAGAATGATTCAGCAGTTATGTTGCTTCAACTTTCAAGTGATATTAAGGCTACTTCTACTGTTTAAAAAAAAAAAAAAAAGAAAAAGAAATGCAGTCCTTTTTCTGTTGTTTTTTCTTAATTATTCATCTTGTAAAACTGGGACAACCAGCCTGCGGGACATTGGTGCTCACGTCCTTTTTCAAACTGTATTGACTGCTTTCTACCAAACGCAGTTAACACATCCCACAAGATCCTTCCTTCAGGCCAGAAACACAGCCATGTGTGAACCTGCTACAACAGTGCATCCTCATGAGCGTTTACAGACCAATGCGCAGAGCAAGCCCAACAGAAGCTCCCAACGTATTTCCAACACACCAGATTTATGGGGGACGGGTATAGAAGGTCAGCCTGTTTCTCAACTTCCATCTGCAATTTAACAGACAGAATGAGTAATGCTGCCATAACTGCTAACTCCATTTCTTCTGACTTGATCTATACAGAGATCAAAAGGCAAAAGTGAACTGCTTTTCTCACAAGAGTAATACTACTTAAAGCAAGGCAATATTTCTGCATTTTTGACAAGGCTAGTTGCTTAGAGATTTCCGTGAGGTCTAATGTAGCCTAACTCTTCTCATTAGCCTAGTAATCTTTTTCATGTACACAAATATGGAGTGTAAGTACCATGACTTGTATTTGTTTGGATCATAACTTCAAGCTTGCTAAGCCAGATTCTAGGGGCTGTGACTTTCTAAATCAGGACAACAAAAAAAAAAACCAACCACACACAACCCGGACCACACCTTATGTATAAATTCAGGAGCCAAATTCATCATGGACCAGATGCAACCAGCTAAGTCAAAATGGAACTTTTGTGTAACTGGAACATACACCCTAGTCCAAATATCTATTTAAAGACAGCGCTTTTTTTTCCCCCATTTAGAAAAACAAACAAACAATAAAGGGCTTTGATTAATATCCTGAAAGCCTCAGTCTTTGCCTGACTTGCGCTGGTTTTATTCCACCAGTTTAATACATTTGCTTTTTCATTTCTCCTGTAAATTCCTCTGTTGTTTTCCTATAGTCTCTCAGCTTCACCATCTGAAAGGCACCATACTCCCCATTCCCTCAAAATTTCTCTCAGCTTTAGCCTCTCTCCTATTCCATAACAGGGTAGCTTGTCCCACCTACCTTTTCACAGTCATTCTTGGCCTCAAATTGACAGCAAAACAGGGACCCCTTCTACATTAATTTCTGGTTTTAATGACAGCTGATCATCATTCACTGTTACTCTAGGATGACCATGTACAGGTTAGACAATTTTAGAAAAGTTCCTTACTGAGTAGATGCTGCTTTCTTGCCAAATACAAAATTCAAGTCCAGAATCTCTTCCTTGAAAAACTGAAAGATTAAAGAGGGATTGTATGATAGCAATACAATTCCAAAGAAAACTGCTTCCAGAAAAATCTAAGTTTTGCAATAGTCCACTTATAACAACAAGAGAAGAAACTGCCTAAAAGACTTTTCAGACATT
Organism: Anhinga rufa; assembly: GCA_013400875.1. Taxonomy (NCBI): domain Eukaryota; kingdom Metazoa; phylum Chordata; class Aves; order Suliformes; family Anhingidae; genus Anhinga; species Anhinga rufa. The sequence goes on along the minus strand of VZTV01032239.1, from coordinate 28,530 downwards.
CCTTTAGGAAAATATTAGGGCTGTAAGAGAATGCTCATCTCGGATTGACTTCAGTATGGATCAGCACTAGACTCAACACTACACCACACGTTTATGAGTGATCTAGAGTCAAGTACAGTAGCTACCAATGAAATCCATAAATGACAACAGACTGGCAAGGGTATGTAGTAACAACAGAACATTCTAGCAGACAGCAAAATTAACCCATTCAAGCACAGTAACTTCAAAACACAGACACAGATGCAGAGCCAAGTAGTAAACAAAAAGAATAAAAATGGGCATGGGTAAGGCATCCCACAGAGTACTAACCTGGAGAGGGGAAAATCCAGGTGTCAATCTGCAACTAACTCAACCTGAGCTTACAACTTATGTCAAGCACTCAAGACATCAATGAACTACTTCAATACAGAAATAGGAAAGAGCAAGCTAATATATGAACAGGAAAGAGCAAACCAACAAAAAAATTAGGAAAAAAAAACAGAGTGAGCAGTCAGCCACACTAATTATTTCATCCTCTTCCATTTTTAAACAGAAAAACATGTAGCTAAAACACTTAGCTTGCAAAGAAGAAACGGAGGTAGGAGTAAAGCACACACTAGTGGTAATGGGAGAGAGACACAAGAACAACAGCAATAGAANTTACCTCAGCAAAAATTCAAGAGATACTTCTACCTAAAGACTGCTGAAAATAAGTTACTTCATAGTCATCAACAGCAAAGAATCAAGTCCAGCTAGGGAAAGAGCATGTAGCATTGTCCTGGCAGAGAATTACACTGCTTAACAAAACAACCTGCTTAAGGAAAAGTTTAAGTGCAACTTAAACCACATATCTTGGCTTTTCCATTTATAAAAAAATTCAAGACTTTAAACACTGCTTCTGGAATAGAAATGTCAGGGCTGAAAAGGACCATCCTGGAGAACCCATAGAGGAATTTCCGCTGTTTTCATTTTTACCCAGTCATTAGTACCTAGTTCCTATGTACTAGTATGAGTGGAGTCTTATTTGGCTGCATCACATCTTCTACCAACCTCTGTTTTTCAGAAAAAAAAAGTGGAATTTCAGGGTGAAAGGGTTCCCAAAAATATTAGCAGGAAGATCTTTTTTTTACCACAATACTGATTATGAAAATGAAAGATGGATTTAAATTTCAACACAGAATTAACTTAAAATTACACTCCTGAAACCTAAAAGAAGAAAGAAACACAGTTACTGATGTCCTAAGTTAGAAGCATTTTCCCAATTTCTTGAATGGATACAATCGCTAATTTAAATACAAACATTACTAAGTATAGTTTTTCTGATGTTTTTTCTTTGTTGTTTTTTTTTTCCCTTGATCAACATCTTCCTAAATAGTTGTTTCTAAATTATTCAGCATAATAAAATAGCCTCCCCACTGATAACGTGGTTGGAAATCGGGACTTTAATCAGCTATTAATATTGTAATACAGATTTAAAGGGCTTTTGAAATTGAAGTCAAAGCAATAATAGGTTTAAATGATTAAAAGGGATTAAGAAATCCAGGAAAGTTCAAAGCTTGTTAATCACCAGACTGCAGAAAACTGTGATCATTTAATAGGGTCAGCCTTATCACTCTGGACTTAAGCATACAGTAGTGGCCTTGTCAAAACAGTTTCCTTAACTATTAACTAGTGAGCTAAAAATTTAGGACATCTACACACTTCTGGTATACTGCTGAAGAAAAATGTTTCCTCAGTAATGAGTTTTGAAACATCTGACTGCAAGCACCTTTTAAAGAGCTGTACACACACTGCACATTTTTTTGGAAAGTGGCACTCTGAATTCTATCTATACTAATTACACTAGTAGAAATATACTTGGTTGACCTTTAGTAACTTCATCAAGGAATAGAATATTAATTCAATTTGTGCAGAACTGTAGGCAGTTGTGCTTACAGAATGAAATCTTTAACATATTCTTTTAATGTTATTCCTTTGAGCCTTCAATATTTAAACCATTTATTTAGTCATACCAGTCATTTTGCATTGTTTCTGTTCTGAAATCATTACCTAACCTTTACATACACATTTTCTTCAACCAGAAATAAATACTGGTCTGTAGTTGAGTTCATTTTGATTATAAACACAAGCCAGCTTTCACAATCTTGCATTAAAGTTTCATTTGCACAAAAACTTACAAAAAACCCAACAGAAGTAACACATACATAATCCGAACAGTAATAAACTGAAGGGTTCCTGTTCTCTTCCTAGTTATCCACAACTACTTGCTATTATCACTTTAAAATGTATAGTTCGGACCAACTTGTACCAGCTCTACAACAGATCCTGTCAGCGCTAGTACTGAAGATCCCCAAACACCCTGCTGCTGCACTCTGCTTCGAGAAGGAAATTGTAACCAAATGTCATTCAGGGTGGGCAGAGTAATGTGGTTGTGGACACAACCCTGAGATTCTCCTGCCTATATTTATAGATTTTAATGATTTCTTCTAAATAAGGACTCTCCTCTGCATGCCATATATGAATAGCACTGCCAGCTACTCAACTGAGCTCCTTTATGCCTGAAAATTAATTCTTCATAATTTCTTCCAAGGAGAAGGAAGACTTGTAAAGCAATGTGCTTTAGGTGTCAGGATGAACTTCAGTAGGCTCTACTTCACACAATAAAATACAGGTTAGTACTTTGGACAAACTAACAGACCCTGTCGCAAACATAAAACAGCAGCGTTAGGATCCATCAGTATGCAGTACATTTCATAACTCAATTACAGTTTTGTCCCTGTACTAGATCTGTTCTATCTCTGAAAGAAAAAAAAAGAAAACAGAATTTCTAAAATACAATTATTTTAATATCTCTAGTACAAAGAAAGGAATGCCACATCAATAAAAATCAATTAAGACACAGCAAAAGACAATTATTCTCTAGCGAAGAACTCATAAACCACAAAGCCCAGAATATTACTTTCAAGCAATAAAAACCTCCAAAAGAAAGATACTGGAAGTGCTGAGGCTGTACTGAAACTTGACTGATATTAAATACTTTATTGTCTTAAAAATGCTAAGAATTGACCTTTTCATCATTCATAGGGACACAGAGAAAAACACTGGTGTATCATATTTAATGCAAAATGCATTGCTCCATTTAGAAATCATAAGGAAACTAACAGCAAGTCTTACATACCAGTTAAAAATTTATTTGTAAAATGTAGTTTAAGATGTATTCCACTTTCCTGTTATACAACTTCATGGATGTCTTTCTGTTTGTGACAGGCAAAAGTATCAATTCCATACTATTACTGCAACCTAAATGAGTCTTTGTGCTGCCTAAAAGCTGGATCTTTTCCATCCTCTGCCTCTAGCATCTGAGCACTTGTTACAGGACAGTTCAGCTTACAGAAATTGAAACAGAGAATTGTCAGGGAACTCATGTGCTTTAATTTGCCTTCTCTAGAAATAATTTTTAACACTGACTAGAGCAAACAGCAAGCTACAGACAAGTGTTGCAGCTCTGTGAAGTTCCAGCCATGCTGAAAGAACTCATCTAAGCCACTAAAGGCAGTAACTGCATTGGAAAAAAAAAAGCATGTGGAAAATGGCAGAGAAAGTTTCTTTACTGCACTGAAAATTTTTATTTCATTCTAAACAATGAAGGAGCAATACCAACATGGATATTCAGGGAAGAGCTCTTGAGATATTAACTCCTTGCTCTGTTACCACTAGAGGATCAGACAAACCCAGAACAACAATTACTGCTTCTGGGAAGAACTGTTCCTCCCTTTTGCCTCTAGCCATAGCCACTGTTTTGTATCTTAACCCTTCACCCACAGTGGTAGCTGCAACATCAAGCCCAGACAGCCAAGGATCTGGCAGAGGAAAAAGGGACTGAGGTATTTGGACAGTTCCTGCTGTTTACCGCCCCAAAGAGCTTCCCACTTCAGCTGAATAAGCTTTGTCCCAGGGCTGGTTGGAGAAAGAGGTATTTCAAGCATTTCTGATTTTGAGAGTCAGCAAAGATTTGAAACTTAAAATATCCTCCTATTTGGTAAAGTTGCCAGCCTTCTTTTATTAACTTTTTACCCCAATTTACATAAAAAACTTGAAATGCCCTACTTCTGAAAACAAGTCAGCTACACCTCTGATGTTCTTAGCTAAAGCAGGAATTTTTAGTTGATGCTTTCAGAACAATAAAAAGCTAGCAATTACTAAAGCAACTTACTCATCTTAACTAATTCAGTATTGAATCATGGAATATGTTGATACAACTCTACAGTCTGCCTTAGCTCATATATGCTGGCCATGTCACTAGCAAAAAGCTGCTAAAGAAAGCAGTCAGGGATTTTGCACAGGCTCACTTTTGCAAGGGTGGCACGATTAGCTTTTTTTTTTTGCCCTTAAGAAAATAACTAATTCCCAGCCCAGAGTCCTTTGAAATGTGATTTCCAACAACTCCGAGCTTAAGGAATTGCAATCTAGATTAAAAACACTACAGACATTGAAACTGAAACCATTTCTAATCAAGATATACATGCAAACACTTTACCTAATGTAGACCAACTAACAGCTGCATTCTGTTTAGTGCTTTGGCTGTTGTTTAGTGCTGCTGTATGTAATATCACAAGCACAACTCAAACCCAAAATAGCTCCACTGAAATACACTGGAACACTTGCAGTTATAGCAATCAGACTTGGGCAAAGGCCTTCAATCTCTTTTCCACACAGCAACTCTACAAAAAAAGTTCCTAAGAGACAGATGAGATTCTGGAACACTTTGCCTCTTCTAGAGAAATATAAATATTAGAAATTAAAAGATCTACATTGTAACTTCAGTTCTTGTCTTGAAAACGAACCGGTAGGGTATGCTAGCTTGAAGCCAGGTAAGAGACACTGGCATTGAAACATCTGCATCACCATGTACCATTTTTTTTCTTCTATTAACTTAATATCCACAATTGAGACTACATGCCACCTTTACTTGGAGGGGTCAGGCACTGAATTTGGTCATAGTTTCACTTCTCATGAAGGAAGATGACTGCATGCTTCCTGACTAGAGTGACAGCATAATTTTACAGTGAACTTTATTGCCTATCTTCCTACCAGCAGGAAGCTCCTGTTGCCTAAAAAGAATAAGAACCAGCCTCAACACTAAATAAGCAGCCTCAACAATACAAGGATTGAAAAAAATGTCCATGGTAGTATTTGTATTTCTGTAACTTCTTGCTACTGTTCACTTGTTACATCTTGTCATATTAGGCATCGTATGCTCCCCTTTACGCTTTGTCGTGTGCATCTCAGATTCTTGCACTGAAACATAATCACTTTTGCTGTCACTTCACGACAAGAGAAAAATTGCAATAAAAAAAAAAAAAGAATCACTGGAGCAAGCTGGCAAAATAATCGCCAAAAAATATTAAGCCGTAGCTCCCTAGTCTTCATTTGATAATAAGACAGGCATAAACCCACAATTTTAAAGAGGAACTAAAAAATGAAGACAATTTGTATGTTAAAATTAATTCATGCCGCTTGCAAAGATAGAGTTTTTCTGAGTACAATTTTGAGTTCTCCTAAAAGATAGAGCATTGTTTTATAGGATTTGGCACAGGTTCAAAGTAAGAATCTGATGGCATAGCAGGACACACAGCACAAACATCCACACCAGTGATCGATGAACTCATCGCAGAATCTCATTTTAATAATTTAAAAAAAGAACACACACCACTTTCACTGAAATATTCTATTATCCTATTAAAGTGGGGAGAAATCAAGGGTTTGTGAAATGAAAGATCTTTGTCCCCAGCTCTGCATTTAATCTGAACTTATTAGGGAACTGCAGGCTTCATGGAGACCTGAAGTCTGCAACACAGACTTCGTCTCCAGTTACTTGGTGTACTGATGGTTCTGCCCTCACAAAAATAAAGTAAAATAGCACTCAAACAGCTGGTTTACCCTTCTCCAGCCCTTGACTAAGTGAAAACAAGAACACCAGTAATTAAGAGGAAGACAGGCTGCCTCCACCCTCTCCCTGTGGCTACAGCAGCGACCACAGGTCCAACACTCCAGAAAGGAACAGGACAAGAAGAGGCAAAGCACAGAGCAGGCCTGGACGTGGTTACGTGACGCAGAGCACAAGCGTAGTATCAGGGACTGACAGCAGCATAAGCACCTTATAACTTAGGGTACAGCCAACAGTGACACTGACGTTGTATTTGCACATTGTCAGGAATAGCCTGATGAAACAGCAAGTTGCTAAAAAGAAATGTTAAAAAATAGTATTTAATTTCAAGGGAAGGACAGAATCCCTCTCATCTTGATACACGTAACTTAGAAAGAGAAGCTACTGACACTGCAATTTTCCTGACCTGAATGAAACAAAAACCAATCAAGTAGCAATGAGCATTATAACTTACTTAGACATTTCATTTTTTAAAAGCTTTTAGTTTTTAAGAAGCTGAAGGTATTCCAAGCACTTAAACACGCTATCATTAAAAAGCTGTCTCTTCTAAGAAATGACAAATCAATTTCAACTCCAGTGAAAAACCGAGAAAGCGACAAGTAGTTGGTCATTTTGGTCTTGACTTTTCTGTTCCTCCATTCATGAGTGATCAAACTGCTTCACTCTATCACTATAGTAACTAGGCAAAAAAAACCCTACGCTGTTGGAAATTTTCGGTTGGAGAAGCAGGATGGGAATGGAAAACAATATTAAAATCACATCTTATTACCCTGTAATTAAAAAGAACGCCTGCAAGCACACACAGAACATGAATCACAATTTTTATCTACTGTATCCTAAATAAAGATCAATCTTGTAACTGCAATCAGGAAACTCCAAGATGAAAAGTTTTCAGTACAAACAGCAAGTACCACTTCCAAAGAGAAAGTTTTACGATCTGGTTTTGGAATTACTCCAGTTCTCTACTGAGAAACCCAGCTTCTTCCATCAAAGACATCTTCAGCAAGGGTCTTTTCATTTAATATTATTGCCTAGTTAAAAATGGAGACACTTAATTCATAGAGCTTTAAGTGAAAGTTCCTTGTTTGCACTGAGGAGGCAAATGGAACCCAGTATTTCATCATTTGCCTTGTAACAAAATTCCCAAAGTTTTGTTAAACAAATTTTTACTTGCAAGCGAAGGGAAAAAAACAGATAAGCTCTGTGTGTGTCTCAGTCTGTCATGTGTCTCCAGGCTATTCTATAGAAAACAGTTAGTCCAAGAACTAGACGTGTTCTATTGACATGTATTAAATTAGCAAGTCTTCTGAACAAATGGAAAACTAAAAAAAGAAGTTATGATTTGCAGTTTATTACTAAGCAAGTATTTTAAAAAGTGAAAGCACACAATAAGGAGAAAAAATAACAAGGAGTGGAGTATTTCCTATTTGTCAACACATTACATCCTATTTACAGGTAAGTAAGTAGTTACAAGCTCTTCTATAATCATTGCTCAAGTTTAGCATAGCCTGAAAACATCACAGCTCCTCATGCAGAACTTTCTCCTTGCACAGGGTAGATTTTTCAAATAAACTTTTACAAACAGAGCTTAACTAAAATCTTTCACTCATTTAAACTACACATTTAACTAAATGCACTAGGAGAAATTATCAGGCTTGTAGAAAGCTCTAATTATGTTGTCAGGAATGCTACCAAATTTATAGGCATGTTAGTACTGGGAGGACCTTTTTAAGACAGCCATCATAACCCTAAGTTTTTGCAAGCAAACACTGAAGTTTTTCATAATTTACCAGCAGTCAGATGATGCAATTTGGCTCAACAGTTTCAACAAGGTTCTATGGTCAGACCCTGAGGAGATAAGCTAAATTGACTTCTACAGATACAACTCAAAACACAAGGTAATAATAAAGAGCCCTCAGTTGTTCAGCTTCTCTGCCAAATGAGCCAATGCAACAGATACTTTTAGCAGCAATCTTTCACAAGGCTTATTGAAACAATGGAACATTATATTGCAGCCTACCTTCCAAATTTTCAGGGACAACAAGTTTTAAAGTTATTACTACGTACTTACCATACATTCAGCACTGTACAGACAGATAACACAATGCCCAACTCGAACCAATACAAAAGCTCGTTAACCTGTCCCAGAGGGTTGATGAAGCACACAAAGCCAAAGTAAACACATTAGTGAAAAAGCTCAAAGTCTGGCAGTTTTTTCTCCCACTTAAATCTGACAAAGTCCATACCTGCAGCTTGTGCATTCTCTGATCCCGCAACCTCCTAGTACAGAGTCACCACTTGTCTTTCCCAGTCTTCAAGCTCACTCCAGCACATATTTTTGGGGAAGGGCTTGTTTTGCACTGAAGCCTTAAGACTGTGTTGAAACTCGAGTTTGGTGAACAAAGAATCACTTCTGATTGCATAAAAGCTTTTTAGACCCTTAGCCACTTTATAACAGTCAACTGCATGACTGGTGTTTTGATTTTTTTGCTATGGGAAGTTACAAAGGCTTCTGTTAGATACAAGCAAAGGTAACAAGCTGAAAATGTTGAGAGTAACACATGGTAGAATGGCTAAAGCCATAGCTATACAGACCAACGTAAATTTAATGAAAGTAAGCAGGTGTTTTTCATTTCAGCTGCTTCTCAAACCTTTTCCTAATTTATAATACAAATTCCCACAAGAGTGGAAAAAAGATCAGATATGTACATCTTCCTAGCTTCCATCAACTGCAAGCGCCAGAACAGCCTCAAACAAGAAAGTTTAATTTACCAGACGTCAACATTGCTCTATTAAAGTTTGTGTGTAACTAATCCATCACCCTCCAACGCTACCCAGCAGCAAGGAAAGGTAGAGAACGACCAAGTATCTTGGGATCTCCAGTAATAACACAGCCACTTTCAATGCTGCAGACAGGTTGGTAGCACACTGCAAGAGATCCATGCCCATACTTGTGAGATTACAGATCAAAACAACAGTGTTTCTTCCTTCAGTGTGATGATATTCTCTTTTCATTAACCATCACCGCTGCTCCAAAACACAAACACTTCAAAGACCCCACTCATTCTTCCTCTCCCATTTCTTCAAACGCATTTGTCCAGTGAAGCATAAAAATAATATAAACCTATTTCTTGGTTTACAGATAGTTTGTATTTACAACAGTGTCACAGAGAAGGAAGGGAACAAAACTAATGAGAAGATGATACACGGCATGAAAGCTATTAAAAACTATAGATCTTTACTGAGCACCTTCAACAAATTTGTGCAAAGATTGACATAGACCCTGATCTTAAGGAGAGAAAAAGAAAAGCCCACACAAGGAGAAAGAGACTTGGCTGCTTTGACAACTGATAACTAAATCAAATAGCAACTTGTAATCCTGGACAATGATAGTGATCAAATAATCAGTCTGGAGATAACAAATATGGAATTCAGCATCCGGACTAGTAAACATACCTCACTTCATGAGATGATGGCTCTAGTCAAGAGCCCAGAAAATAGAGTGAAATAAAGCAAAAAGCAACCTTAACCTCAATGTGAAAAGTAGGACATATATCATCATTTTCCCTATATCTCCACTCCTTTTTGAGAGCATGAGCTGAAAGATATTTACATGCTTATACAGGTGCTGGCAATTACAAATATTTTCCTCACCTTCTGACTGGTTAATTATGGAAGATACAAGGTTTTCACATATTTAGAAGTTCCAAGACTAGCATAATAATTCTGTCAACATGAATTTGTCAATAATGATTCTCTCCACCTCTTCATTTCAGCTGCTTCTCAAACCTTTTCCTAATTTATAATACAAATTCCCACAGGAGTGGAATTCAAAGAATCACAGAGCGGCGGGGGTTGGCAGGGACCTCTGGAGCTCCCCCCGTCCAGCCCCTGCGTGAGCAGCACACCCAGAGCAGGGGCACAGGACCGCGTCCAGGCGGGGTGGGAATGGCTCCAGGGAAGGAGACTCCACAGCCTCTCTGGGCAGCCTGGGCCACTGCTCCGGCACCCGCACAGCAAAGGGGTTTTGCCTCAGATTTCAGTGGAAATTCCCGTGTTCCAGCTTGTGCCCGGTGCCCCGTGTCCTGTCGTCGGGCACCGCTGAGAAGAGCCCAGTCCCACCCTCCTGACACCCGCCCTTCAGATACTGATAAGCACTGAGGAGATCCCCCTCAGCCTTCTCTTCTCCAGGCTGAACAAGCCCAGGTCTCTCAGCCTTTCCTCCCCAGGGAGATGCTCCATCCCCTGAGCATCCTTGTGGCTCTGCGCTGGCCTTGCTCCAGCAGCTCCCTGTCCTTCTGG